>WNYA01000305.1:171641-193152 GCA_019512145.1 Engystomops pustulosus | reverse complement strand
AGGGGGACTAGGAACAGATCCGAGTGTATGAGTGAGGAGAGTTGCTGGAGTTTGGACGTGAGAAGAACAGGAGTTCAGGTCATGTATGATAGGGAAAGCGGCCTGGAGTTGAAATCATAGCTGACACCTCAGCCAGGAGGTGGTTAAGGTTTCATGGGGAGTCTTGAGGGAGTTTAAGTCTTGAAACATGGAGTCCATAATTAGGGTGATGCCTATCTCTTTCCCATGAACCACCCATATGAGAGGCGTCTGTGGAGGGTTAAAGACCCACGTACAACCGTTGTGGCAAGTAATTTTGAACTGCTTAGAATCTATCTGCAATTCCGGCAGAGGGCACCGTTTTAAAGTTGGTCCCCACAGTCAGATCTCAGTTGTTTTACTGGTTTGATGGCCAAGAAAACGTCTTAAAGCAGTGCATAAAACTGAAGTGTCCATGGACGCTATAACTTCAATGTGTTAGCACGTAACACTCATGATGTAAAAAACACTGCCATCGTTGCTCTCAGCTGACAACCTCTGGGTGCGGGCGTTGCAGACCACTGCAAATGGACCCAAAAACATCCAGACCAACATAGGTTAAACGGTTGGCTCAGTGCTGTCGTCGTCAATGGCAAGTCCGAAATTGCTGGTGTTGCAATTTCCATCTGACTTGCGGAAGGACACAGTTGTGGATATGTGGCAATCCGCCTTTCGCCTACAATATCCACGGCCTGCGGCCTCTTAAAGCAACCGAGGGTAAAATGTTCCTGGTGCTTGGACCCTTCGTGTGATGCCGTGAGGAAGCAAATGTGAGTCACATGGTGATGGCCAGGAAGAATAGAGGATTCTTTCACACACTCTAAACTTTGGCCTTGTTCAGGCGGGCACCAACCATCAGATACCATGATTCAACCACTGGTTTATGTTGATGAGTGGGTGTTTTTGGAATGTCCTGTCTGTCACGAAAGAATTTCAGTCATTTATGAAAAGACTCTCCTGTACATTACGTTATCACTAACATCTACTAGTGTAATTGTCTTCTGCAGAGAGAGGCTGGGACACATGTGCCAACCACGACATTCAGTGCTATCGTTACTGTCTGAAACCACTGGGCATGTGAACTAACCTTGCAATGGTCTGCGTACAATTAGCATCTGGAACAGCGCTAAATCGCGTGACCAGTTCAAGCCGGACCTCTTTCAGTCGTGGTGATGAGGGACTCCTTCAAGAAAGTAATCTCAGGTCGTTGTCAGATCTTGGAGACTGAAGACGTCGTCGTAAGAGGCTTTTTTATTCTCCTTCAGCAAGAACTATGGACCTGTCAACAAGAGACTTGGCAAAGGCGCTAACAGACGATGCTTTCTGGTGGCACAATCATGCAGGGTTGAGGTTGAGAGACACATAGTGCCATTGTTCAGTGTTGGAGGATTTTCTAATCCTTCTATGCGGTTACTGACCATAGACATAGAGCGTTTCGTCTGAGTGTTTATTAACCTAGGACAACTTTGCGTCCGTGTAGACTGAACGTAATCCACATGAATATGAAGCGCATGATGTATAAAGTCTGCCAATTTCTGCAGCAAGTACGCGCCACACAGTTCCAAGTCTTGGGATGGTGTGCTAGGTTTAGGGGCTAGTTTAGCTTTCGACAGAAATCCAACATGAAACGTTATTGAATTGTTCAATTACCTTCAGGTAGGCAACAGCTGCGATGGCCTCAGTCGAGCATGAGAAATGTGGACTTCCCTTTTGGCTTGTGATGAGAGAGCTTTAGTGTAGCAACGTGGTATGTGAACCCTGTCTAAGGCATGAGGGATTCTTTCCAGGGACTCCCACTTTCTCTGCTTGTCATGGGGCAGTGCGCTCCCAGTCTTGGTATAGTCTATGAGAGCTTTTTAGTAGGAATTTCTCTGTACAGTCAAAGGGTGCAACAAAAATCCAGTGGATCATATAGGCGGTTCACCACTGAGAGGCCTCCACGTTTAGTGAACGGTTGTCTGTACCAATTGACTGGAAGCCAAGAGATCATTAACACTCCATCTCAAACCCAGACTTCTCTGAACGGGAGGGATGTCTATGCTAGGTTCAAGTCTCTGAATCTGGTGCATGATCACTGGGCTGAGGCTTTCATGACAGCAGTACTGTTGGAGCAATTGGTGTAACCTCAAACAAGCTTTAGATAACATACCTTGTGTCTTTTTAGCAGAATCTACGGCCACTTCTGCGGTGGGGCAAAGGGACTTGAGGCGCGTCTCGTCAATGTAAGAAGTCGCTCTCGACAAAAGTCCGAGCGTTCTTTGCCAAACTCGGATAACCATCAAGAAGCAGTCCTTCTAGGCCATAGGTAGCAACAGCAGGTGAAGGACTGTAACGACACGTGCACCTTCATACGGTATTCAATCATTTCTTTGCTAGTGTATTGTCTCTGTGCCATAGAAACCTGAGGTAATTCTGTGGTTTCTCGTAAATGAACAAGAACATTTGCTCAATGTCAGCGAGTAATGGCAATGATGCCTTTCTGAATCGCATAGCACTCTACCAAGTTGTTGGTAGGTTGGACCGTTAGGGAACGTCATCAGGGACATACCAGGATGCTTGGCACTGGAGTCAAAATACACCTGATCTGCGTCGGTTTTCGTGGGTGATAGTGATATACTCCAAAAGAAGGAAGATCCAGCATGCTTCATGTTCTTGCAAGGTGGAGCTGGCTATGCGTGGTTCCTTGCAAAAATCCTTTCCATAACGGCAACAAAGTGACTTTTCATCTCAGGCTGGTCCTTAACGTACGTTGCAGGAGAATGAATCTGGTAATGATGTTCCCGATTGTTAGGAAGCTGGCTCTTCAGCCCGAAAGGGTAATGGTTGGGGGTGCAACAATGGTTAGATTGATCCTTGAAGCATTTCACTGTCCATTATTTTGAGAAACTCTGTATATTCTATGGACGAAGCTACTCTGTTGTATCTTGTGTGTGCGCAACCCGGACCCTCCGAAGTATAATAAGGTGTAAGATGATTGTATGGTGCCTTATGAAGTTATTAGAAAGATGTATCCTTACCTCATAATGATGGAGGACATGGCCTCTCATAGTGAGTGTGGGACATTATTTTAGCCCAACGTTTGGAAGGAGTCACTTGAGATGGTCTAAGATTCGTATTCCGGAAAAACACACATTGCCAATGATTTACCCAGCTGATCAAGTCTTTGTGGCCATATGGGCCTCATCTGGGCCATTGCCATGTTGACGTACCTATGAACTCTCAGAATGTCTTCCGAGCAAGAGAAGGAGGTCAGCATTCAAGTCCATAGGATGGATCTCTGTAGCCAGGGTTCAAGTGGGAATGATGATAGCAAGCTTCAGGAGTAGGAATTTCTCTCTGTCATCAGGTATCTGGTCACATTCAATTAACGTTGGTAGGGAATATGTGGATATCCTGTTAATTGGAGAAAGAAATAATGTATCCAGTGGCTCTTATGCCGGGTTCTCTACTTGTCCAGAACAAGTGTTAAGGGTGTATGAATTGCTTCTCACTTTATACCGAAGATTCAAGAACTTGGTTTGCTAGAGACTGTGCTTTGTTCGTCTATTATGGCAGACATCCTGAAGGACCCTTTAGGTTGCCCTCTGGGTAGACGCTCACCAGACAACTTGGCACAGCCAATTGGAACCATTTCCTTGCCACATACTTCCATGCCAGGAGGAGGAACAGTGGTAGAAGCTGAAACTTGACTGTTGCTCCCCGCCATGCACTGTGACGGCCTTAGATGCGCTTGAATTTGTGCGGAGGTACGGAGAAGGGGTAGGATGATTCTTACAAACAGTTTGCGCTACCGCATTCATTTTAGTCACTTGATGACAGCATTACAGTCTTAGCGAAATGGTTTGAAGAAAGAACAACACTTGTAACATACTCCTTAGTTCCTTGAGCATGGTCTCTGCGTTCTTGCAAAGTCTTGCCTAACCCACGACCAGTCTTTCAGTGGATGAGGTCTTTGTGTATGGGGCAAATCACTGGTTAGGGTCTGTGTCTTAGGACAGGAGTGTATGTCTAGTGTTGTAGGATGCAGTCAATGGTAAGTATGTCTCTAACAGACACGTTCCTCTTAAGTCTCTACGTTTGCTTGTTTGGTTTCATACCTGAGCATGATGAGAGCTGGTAGAGTAGCTTCTGTGAAAGTCAAGCTGGGTTATCTTCGTCCGAGCTTGGTCGCTGATGAATCTGGAAAAGTAGGAGAAGGGGGATAAAGGACACATTGTGTTCTCTTTTGTACCTGGAGCCCAGATTGCCCATTTTCTTGCCAGGCCATATGGTTTTAGCTTGGACCACTATTGGGTACACCGTGAGCCGTATCAAGGGTAACTCAGTCCTGACAGACGTGGATCTGTCTCTTGGCTAACTCCATTCCTTAATAGGTCGCTTAGGTCTTGATGAAGCTTGCGGTTGTCCGTGTGGATTCTTTGGGAAGATATGAAGGTCTCTTAAATGAAGGCACTTCTAGGCTTCAGAACTGCCATAAAGTTTGCTCAAGGCTTTCCCATGCTGCAGCAAGACCTCTGCGAGTGGCCCACATGAATGCTCTCAATGTCTTTACACGTTCTGCAGAATCTTGGCCTAGCCCACTTAATAGCAAGTTCGAAGCAGTTCCTTGGCAGTGAGGTTAAGATCTGATAACTGCTTCAAAGGTGGATTCCAGGACTCTAATAGTTTTCCGCAGATGTGGTTGTCAAATTTGAGAGACTAATGTTTATCAGTTCTCTGCGGATCATATATTGGCAAAGTCCGACCCCATATCTGATCTCCCACTTGTGTCACCAGATTACCTGGCCATATCCCTGGGGCATGTAGATTCTCTGCCAGATGGGCTGAGATGAATTCAGGATGAAATGAGGTAGCATAAGGGTTTTTTTTTAAGCGGGGCACTTTAGTCTCAGGAGGATCCACCGAGTTGAGCTAGAAATTACCTGTTCTGGGTAGATGGCGTCCATCTCATACTTTACAGGCATGGCCGTGTGGGAGGTTTGAACTTGTGCTGGAGATGATTGTTTAGCACATAGTGGCAGTGCGGTCATCGGGGTCTTCCACTTCTGCAGGGTGGAGAAGTCATGGTAAGTAAATTGGCTAATGCTTGCTCAGAACTTTTAGCTTGGCTTACAGGGCGGATGTTCCTCTTTTCAGTTGGAGATTTTCAGTTGGGCTTCTGCCTCCGCTGTCTTTTACCATTTCGCTTCTTTCTGGCAAATGAAATTTATGACACATAGCTTCATCTGCATTCAGCACGGACTTCTATAAGCTTGTCGTGTAGTGTGTAATGCAGACCTACTGGACGGGAGGATTATGGAAGATGATAGTGTATGTTTGTTGAGTGGACGTTGAGATCTTACTTTGCACGTGTGCATGCGAAACTTCTGCTTTATTTTTGGCATCTTTCACTATGGTATCGTGTATGAAGTAAAGTCTCTCTCTTGGCTAGCTCTGCTGTGGCATAATCAAATCTGGTGTTACTCAGAATGTGATTGTACTTTGCACACAAGCCGCTGGTAGCGATCATAGGTGGTGATAAGCGATTAATGTTGTGCTAATTTGGCTGCGTCGACTGTCATAGCGTGAGATGCGCTGTACCAGTGTTCAATTCTTGCCATAAAACATCACGATTATCACAGAAATCTTCCTTAATTACTTCAAAGCTTCTTCTGATCTTTTGTGTGGTTTGGTAACACGCTTAGATGTACAATTGTTTTCCTGGAACACAAACTAGGTCTTGCCAACATGGGGGCTGGTAACAGGGTGACTTGCTAGGTGCCAGTGACAGAGGCTTTTATAGAGCCTTTTGTAGACATGTTAATCCTTGTCAAGTGGTACTGTTCTCTTTAAGATGGGGTTGCAGCTGGTTCACAATGCGCTGAGGAAGCCCGTGTGGCTAAGAGGCGGCCAGGCTCATTGACTTGCTTGCAGACTAGGTGGATCTGCAGGAACTGCAATTAAGCTGGTTTCGGACTATTTCTGCCACAGATAACGCTGGAGAGACCCTGATAGGGTGGTGAGTGCAGTCTCGTATAAACTGGATGGTTAGATAGTAGAACTCACTGACATTCATTCACAGCGTTGCCTTGCATGAAGGGAGGAGGATGCAATGGGGGACTTGTGCTTTAGGTTCAGTTTAATGCTTTCCTTAGAAATGACATGCCTGCAGGTCAAAACACATTGCTACTGCACAGTGAAGATGAACCTGTCTGCTACAGTCACAAATGGGGCACAGCATGAAGAAGGAGGAAGTGATGTCACGAAAGAGGAGGAAAGCGTGGATGTGGGACAGTGCATGATGGGATAGTCTAGCTTAAAGAGATTATCGCAAAGCAAATTATCACAAATAAAAAACTTTGACACACTGGGTGGCAAGCATGCATAACCTGAGTATGAACATATCATGCAGATGAATGTACAATACAAGACCATAACAGCATGGGCAATTTACAGGCCTGTAACATCATTAATCTTTCTCATAGGGCGTGCAAACATGCGTCTAGACTTGCATGATAAAATTGGTGCAGGACAACCGAGAAAGCAGAACCCACCTAATTTGTGTCACTATAGGCCTAGTGCAGCCTCACCAAAATTGTGGCACGACAACTTCTTCAAATTCTTAAATGGCAAGCATTGTGATGGTGCCAGCAAATTTGGCATAGAAAACGGGGAGAGCCCTAGTAAATGTGCCCCATTGTGAACAATCTTACTATAATACTGCTCCTATGTACAGGAATATACTACTTTATCCGACCACCTAATACTACCCCTATGTACAGGACATTAACTACTATACTACTGCCCCCTATGTACAAGAATAACACTACGATAATCTGACCCCTATGTACAGGCAATATACTACGAGTAATACTGTCCCCCTATGTAAGGAATATAATACTATAATACTGCCCCCTATGTACAAGAATATAACTACTATAATACTGCCCCCGTATGTACAATGAATATACTACTATATACATCCCCACCCTAGGTACAGGAATCTAATACATACACTACTGCCTGCCCTTGTACAGGAATATAACTACTATAATACTGTCCCCTAGGTACGGAACATACTACTATAATACTGCCCCCTATGTACAGGAGATGAACTACTATTAATACTGCCCCTATGTACAAGGAACTACTTATACGGCCATGTAAAATATAACTTACTATAATAGCTGCCCCCTATGTACGAATATAACTACTATAAACGTACTGCCCCCATTGTACAGGATATAAATATATATATACTGCCCCCTATGTACATGGAATATAACTACTATACATAACTGCCCCCTATGTACACATGATATAACTACTATAATCACTGCCCCCTATGTAACAAGAACTATAAACTCTATATATACTGCGCCCCTAGTGTACAAGAATATAACTACTATAATACCTGCCCCCTAGTACAAGATATAACTACTATAAATACTGGACTGCCGCCCATGTACAGAATATAACTAACTATCTATTGCCCCTAGTACAAGGAATATAACTACTATAATACTGCCCCCATGTCACAAAAGGAATATAACTACTATAATCCATTCCAATGCCCCCTGATGTACAAGAATATAACTCTATAATACTCCTGCCCCCTATGTACAAGAATATAACTACTCTAATACTGCCCCTATTACGAATATAAACTACTATAATACTGCCCCTATGTCCATGAATTAACTACTATAATACTGCCCCCCTATGTACAGGAATATAACTACTATAATACTTGTCCCCCTATTACGTATACTAATAGAGATGTGCCCACCTATTCAGAAATACTACTATACTACTGCCCCCTATGTACAAATATAACTCTATAAATACTCTCCACCTATTATCCAGAATACTAAGCTTATAACTCCCTATAATCAGGATCCACTTTAAACTACTGCCACCTATGTACAAGAATATAACTACTATATTACTGCCTAGCTTGTACAGGAATATACTACTATAATACTGCCCCATCGTACAGGAATATAACTACTATAAATACTGCCCCTACTATTACAGAGACATACATACTACCCACCCTACAGATATAACTAATGATAACTCCCCTATAGTACAGAGTAATATAACTATACTATAATACTGCCGAACCCCTATGTACGAATATAACACTACTATAAATACTGCCCTGTAAAGTTACCTAATATCATATGCAGGAATAGAACTAACTATATAATTGCCCCACTACAGAATAACTCCCCTATGTACAAGAATATAACGTAAGTACTAATAACGTCGACCCCCTATGTACAGGAATATATCATACTATAATACTATATGCCCCCGTATGTATACAGATATCACTATGCATTAATCTACAGCCACTTGCTGATGTTTTTGTTTTCTGACCTGATGGTGCACATGTCTGGGTTCTGTGAATATTGGGTTTGTTCTTGGGTGTTAATTCCGCTAGCCGTATAATGTCCACATTATCATTAATGTAAATCATTAGCTGGGGTCTCGACGCCTCTCTGGTCCGCTGGTTTGGATCTCCTGTATCTGGCAGATCCGCTCCTGCGGCAGGTGATTTATATTTAGGACTATCATATGGACGAACTTATGCGGTACTAATAGTTCCTCTGTCTATTATCGGAATTTCAAGGCACGTCTGTCGGTCCCCTTCCTTATCCCCTGCAACCACGTCTACCCCAATACTTGCTATCCTGTGCCTATCTACCCTGCAGCTCCGAGACCCAGTTTTTATTTGTTGTCGTTTAATAGAATCAGTCTCTTACATCCACAACATAGAGGAATCTGAAGGAACGGGTATGGAAATGAGGCAAGTGACTGAAGATGCAGAAACCAATAGGGGTTGTTCAGGGTCATTAAACAAACAAGATACCACAGTGATGTCGTACAGGGATATACGACACAGTGAGAATATCCCACAGGGATATTATTACAGGATAATACACACAGTGAGTTGTCACAGTACAGAGATAATACAACACAGCTGAATGGTCGACAGAACTGGTAGCTATACACACGTGAGGTCACATGTACAAGCATAATACACACAGTGAGTCACAGTATAGAGATAATCCCACATGTTAATGTCCTTACAGGTTATACACAAGCGTAGCACAGTACAAGAATACACACAGCGATGCCACTACAGAGTACCACTACACCAGCGATGTCCGTATGTAACACACGTGATCAAGGATAATACACACAGTGGAGTCACGTACAGAGAAATACGCACAGTGCATGTACAGTGACAGGGGATATGAACACGTAATGTCACCAGTGGCCATACCATGTGTCACAGTACAGGGGATATACAACACAGTATGTACAGTACAGGGATATATCACACATTGATGTACAGGACCGAGATAATTAACACATGGATTGGATTCAATACACACAGTGATGTCACAGTATAAGGTACATTCACCAGCAAGTCAGAATAGTGAGGCAGCTCTAGGTCTATAATACCTGATGTAAACTAAGGATCATTACAGGATAAGTAATGTCATGTATGTACACAGTGACGTGCACCAGCAGCAGAATAGTAGTGCAAGTCTGGAATATAATACAGGATGTAACTCGGATCAGTGCAGGAAGTATAATTGCCCATGTATGTACACAGTGACTCGCAGCAGCATAACTGTGAGTGCAGCTCTGGTATATAGGTGAGTTAGCAGTAACCAGAATCTGTGAAGTAGGACTGAATCAGAGCAATCAGTAGGCCGGGTTAAAGAGTACAGTGTCACATGTCGATATGCGTATGTACACAGTGACTGCATCCAGCAACAGAATAGTGATGCAAGCCCTCCATGGGTATCCATACAGGATCGTAACTCAGGAGTCAGTACTGGCTAAGAACCTGTAAATAGTAGATGTTCACAGTGAATGCACCAGTCAGAGAATAGTTAAGGGAGTGCAGATTCTGGGGATATATTACATGGATGTACCAGGGATCAGTACAGATAAGTAATTCATGTATTGTACACGTGACTTCACCAGCAGCAGAATAAGTGAGTGCAGTTCGGGAGGTATATACCAGGACGGTACTCACGGATCAGTGTAAGGAGATAAGCTAATGTCATGTAGTACACGTGACTGCACCACCAGCAGAATATGAGTGCAGCTATGGGTATAATACAGAGAGTAACTAGAATCAGTACAGGAAAGTATATGTCATGGATGATACGACATGTCACCAGCATTGATGGTCTGGGAAATACAGGTTAACAGACAGCAGATATAATGTGTGACATGACCACGATAATGATCTGGTTTTGTTCATTTCTTCTCTCCATTGTGTGATTTATTTTCCGGCGTAATCACACAATATTTTGCACTTTGATAGATGAAAGGTGTGTGTGATAGTATTCCTACCTTCCCGGGGTGTGGACGTGTTGTGTGGGGGCGGGGGTGTTAACGCTATGTGGAGTTGTTATTGTTGGGAGGTCAGTACGTGTACTGTCGCTTGGAATAATGAGCAGGATATAAGAGTATGCCATGCTAACTTCTGCTTCCGATCATTGGCTCTATCTATCTGGAGATAGTCTGGGATACATTCGCTCCAGGTCTTCAAGAAATCCTCGTTCTGTAATAGAGGTCGTCCGGGGAGATGGAGGCAGTGGGTGCTCATTCACTAAGCTTCGCGGCCTCTTTTTTTGTACTGGTGGACATTCCTTCCAATGCTGCTAAGAACACCCTCTTGCAACCGGTATTTAATAAAAGGTTGGCGGTGCTATTGCGGTGCAACCCTTTTGTATTCGCAGCTGCGTGCCTCCCTCCATTGCGCACGCGTATTAGGGGGCGTGATAACTCGGGCTGGGTTCGACTGATTCAACTTCCAATTTGTGTCGCTGTTCGCTCCTATGTAAAGGTCACCACAAAAAAGATGGTTGACCTTCTGTCGACCTGGGCGGGGAGGTGAAGCGACATATTCATGATTTTTTGGCGCATTGCAGGTTATAAGCACTATATTATTGCACTTTTAGCGCAATTTCGCTATTTCGCCATTTTTTCTAAGTAAAAGTGTACCCCAATGTCTGTGACCATGGGAAGTTGTTCTGGATACAGTAAGACTTACAGGTCCCATGGTAATGGAGGTTTGGGTGTCAGAGTGTTTTTAAGCGCCGTGTCACTTCTTACGTATCTCCGTATCGCATCAGCTATCATAGCTATACTCTATCTAGTCGTCTATCTAATCTCCGCGCTTCATATTGTATCTATCTATCTACTAGCTATCTTGCTGCCTATCTTCTAACCAATCGCTATCTATACTATGCCTATCTCTATCTATCGAATCTACTATTTATCCTACATCTATCGTATCTACTATCTATTCCCATTTGGATATCTATCGCACGTAGCTCAGATCTATCTATCTTATCTATCTACTATCTCTCTCGTTCATATCTCATCTTGGAGATCTATGATGCAACAGGGTTTCCTGCTATCATGCTCTTGCACCAGGTGACAGTCTCGCTGTATTATTAACCTATTATTCCATTGCAGAGACATAAAATTAAGTTGGAAAGTCATTTGTCCAAAGAGAGTCTCTCTCTGGCATCCAGGGGGACTACCAACTGGTAATTATCCAACACATATGTGGCAGGGGCTTGGGTGATTGACTCGAGCGGTCCCTGCGCCGCCGCTGCCCTCGTGTCAGCGGACGGACAATACAGTGTATCATGCAGGAAGAGATGCGCTGGCTCCTGGTGCCATTGCTGTGGAACCAAGCCCATCCATGGGACAAGGGGTAATAATGTAATATACTGGGGGATTATTCGGAATTACATTTTCCTGTTTCCGCGGTCTCCTACGTTTGTCAGTTGCGCTGGTATTAATCAGATCTAATTAAATAAGGTATAACGTTGAATAGAGTGTTGTGAAAGGATTCCCTATAGTAACTCCGCCAGCGCTTCCATTCTAATGCTACTATATTCCCTAACTGCTCCATCATCAGGGCCATCGTTTTCTGTGATTTAACTCTTAACCCACTTAAGGGAGGGGGGAAAGTCCCACCATCTATTATATCGGAGCTTGTATGCGAGGTGATATGTCTACTACAAGTCACTATTATCTCCAGGGAAGCGGTTCATGATGCAGACATCCAGTGTACCGACGCCAGAGCCGGGGGTTATAGGTAGATCTGCATGATCCATCAGGTCTACAATTAAATCCTTGGCAACAATTGATTCCGCGGTAAAGCAAAAAAAAACCTAATAAAAATCAACAACATGACGCCAATGAGCACATAATAAAATCCCTGGATTAGTACGTCTCTGCCCAAAATCTAGGTACCGATGTGCGGTGATAGTCATTTACACTGTGGACATCCTGGTCCGTCCGACCCTGAACAATGATCGAGCCATTAGAACGGTGAGACAGTGAGGTCCAATATCTCTGCTCTTACAGTAAAGAAGCTGTCTACCTTGGACTCTATTCCACCCAATCACTTCAATCCCTGCAGCCTCTAGTTCACCCATACACTCTCATCCACCCAGTTTCCAGTTCCTCATTTTTTTCCCGTTTCACTCTATCCACCAACTACATCTTCAATCCGGCACCTTACCCATATCACATGGTCAATATAATCCACCTATAACTCTCATTGGCCTGCAACACTATAATCTCCCACAATCGTTGATCTTTTTGCACGCATTAAATCCCGACGACTAGCAAACCTGTGGCAAGCACAGGTACAAAGTCAGACAAAAACTGTGATACACACGTACTAAAATGTATTGTGGACCTTTGTGTGAACAATCGGATGTAGTTTGGTTGCACACTCCAATCCACCCATAGTTTTTATTAACCTTTGTGCTCTGCAATTAGCCTACCTACAACACTTATTTCCCTTCGCTCTAAACCCACCATCAACTACTTTCCTTGCACTCTAATCACCCATGGGCACATTTACTTACCATCCGTTGGAGTTCACCCAAAAGGTATTGTCCGTGTATAATGCGCTTGCACAATTCCTAAGATCATGGCACGATATCCTGCTCCCCTCAGGTCCCGAGTATTTCACCTTCTTCTCCCGGGCATGTAAGTGCATTGGTCCGTTATACACGCTGCGCCTTGTGACGAGGAGTTCCACTATAGATCATGCACCCAATTATCCTGCGATGGTCGCTTTCCGCTCAGTCACGCAGAGTTCACCTTCTTCTTTCCTGGTGCATGTAAGTGCATTGTCCGTGTATAATGCGCGTGCGGGAGTCAATAGACCGTGTGGCCCGATAGCCGATGTTGTCGTCCCCGCTCAGGTCCCGGGAGTTCACATTCCTTCTTCTGTGCAGTCAGTGCATTGTCCAGTGTATAAGCGCGGTGTGCGGGGAGTCACTCAGCTCGTGCGGGCCCGATATCCTGCAGTGTCCGCTTCCCCGCTCAGGTCCCCGGCGATTCACCTTCTTCTTCATGTGCATGTAAGTGCATTGTCCGTGTATAATGCGCTGTGCCACAATTCGGGGAGTCACTAAGATCCTGCGCCCGATATCCTGCATGTGTCGCTTCCCCGCTCAGGTCCCAGGAGTTCACCTTCTTCTTCCTGGTGCATGTAAGTGCACAATTTGAAAATAAAATCCCGCGCTCAGTCCGAATCAGTCGGATCGTCCAAGGCCCCCCCCCCATTTCTGTCGCATGAAAGCAGCATAGCTGCGCCAAAGTCCGATCGCATGCACCAAAAACCCAGAGCAGACACCTGTTTAAATACCTGTCCAAGCCGTGCAATCCCCGAAAAAAGTGCTAAGTCCGACTAAAGTACGATCCGCGACCCTTAGTAAATGAGCCCCATAGTCTTTATTCTCTTCTGCTCTAATCTACCTTTAATCTTTGTTGTCTTGCACTCTAATCTACTCATTCGGGCACATTTACTTACCCAGTCACTCAAGTTCACTGAAAGTGCATTGTCCGTCTATGATGTAGCAGGCATCTATTCACTAAGATGGTGCGCCTGAAATCACGAATGTCTCGCTTCTCCGCTCAGGTCCGACAGAGTTCACCATCTTTTTTGTGGCGCACCTTTAACATAGGGCGTGGTATAGAATTTCAAAGTTAAATACGGCGCTCGGTCTGGCACGCCCCCTAATTTGTGTCGCATGGAAGCAGCGCAGCTGCGTCATAAAAGGGGTCACGTGCGCCACAATCGCAGCGCAGACACTCCATAATACTTTTGCAAGCCGTTTTAGCCATTAAGAATGTGCACAGTCTGACTAAAGTGCAGCACGACCCTTAGTAAATGAGCCCCATTGTCTTCATTACCTTGTATGCTACCCTATCTATAACCTTGGTCACCCTCCATTGCATAGTTTATATATATATATAAAAGGACCGTCACATGACCGCGCGGCTCCATTGTCCTTCCTTCGCGATATTTCACCTTCAGGACCCAGTTACGGTTATTGATTGAGACGCAGCGATTCTCATTTGACCCGCACGGCGGCAATCCTCGGGGACATTAGACCTGAAAGCGACAGATACTCCGTATCTATATTAATAAAGCACCTGACACTTTGTCTTTCATATTGTCTTGGTGGGGGTCAGAGGTCATCCCATCGAAAAAACCTCACTTTATTCCAGGAATAACCAAGCGTGAAGTCACCGTGAAGGTCGGTAAGTGGGGGGTCACGATATTCGCAGTCCCCACCTTACAGGGAGAAATGTATAGCAGGAAGGACGGCCGCTTCCTGAATTCCAGGCTGGGTCATGTGACATTTCCGACCATCCTGGTGATGCTGTGAATCTCCATTCGGGACAATGGGCTGTTTTTGGTTACGGAGCCATTGTGTGATGCTCTGCAGCCTTTATTGTGCACAGAGAGATGTGGATTTCAATGAACGTAGGCGACTCGAAAAGTGGCAGGGACTACAAGTCTCAGCATGCACTATTCAAAACTAAGAGCATATTAGCATCGCAGCTAAGGAAGCTGAGTTGTATAACTTCTCATAGCTGAGGGTTTGTTACAGTTGCATCTAGCCTTGACAATCCTATGTGACCTAAAAAGCCTGGACTGCAGCCCGATACATTGTAACAAATTTGTCTTGCTGATTTCTGAGCTCATATAGGATTGTCTGGGCTTGAAACAACTGTAACAAAATCTCAGCTGTGAGAAGTACAAGGTCTCAATGATTATATCTAATAAGATATTTTATGTAATAACAAGGTTTGATGCTCTTGTGCGGACGTTGCGATGTTTAAAGGGGAAGTACTGGAGGATGGGACGTCTGTGCTGATGACTATGTTGTCGTGGCTTATCCTTAGCCGCTGATCTCTGCTTGCACTTCTGTGATGATTTATTCTCCATGTCTGGCTGTAAGCGAGGCTTCTCCATGCAGATAACAAGTCTTTTACCGCTCTGCGCCCGAGCGCTCTCCAGGGGGATGTGTCAGCTCTTTCAGCTTCTGCCATTTAATGCTTTATGGATTTCTTGAGCAAATGTGATGTTAGAAGAATTCTCCTCCAAACTATCAGGGGTCAGGATGCTGAGATGTTAGTATTGACCCTTTATCCTAAACCGGGGTGTATCCCTTTAAAGGAGTTCTCTACATGTCAGTGAGGCTTAACACATAGGGGGTCATTTACTAAGGGCCCGATTCACGTTTTCCCGACATGTTACCCGAATATTTCCGATTTGCGCCGATTTTCCCTGAATTGTCCCAGGATTTTGGCGCACGTGATCAGATTGTGGCGCATCGGCGCTGGCATGCACGCGACGGAAATCGAGGGGGATTCGGAAAAACCACTGCATTTAAAAAACAAAAAGTGTCGCGAGACTTGCACTTACCTTCACTAGGTATAGGCCGGTAAACTTCAGTGCATTCCGGCGGGCCTTGGGGAACTTCAGCGCAGCAGCGACACCTGGTGGACGTCGGAGGAACTGCCTTAGTGAAACTCGGCCGGAACCCGAATCCACCGCAGAGAACGCGCCGCTGGATCGCGAATGGACTGGGTAAGTAAATCTGCCCCATAGAGGCGCATTTACTTACCTGGTCCAGTCACGATCCTGCAGCGCGTTCTCCAACGCTGATTCGGGTCTGCCGGGATTCACTAAGGTCCGTGCGCCCGATATCCAGTAGGTGTCGCTGCTGCACCGAGGTCCGCCGGAGTTCACCTTCTTCTTCCCGGTGCATGTAAGTGCTTGATCTTGTGACACATTTCGTTTTTTAAATTCTGCGGTCTATGGGGTTGTCCGAATAATAAGAAGCGAAGATAAGCAGAAATGGGAAGGCCAGCCCTCCGATTTGTATCGCGCGATTGCAACACAAAATGATTTGCGTGTGACACAATCCCTGGCGCGATCCCCGAAAAGTCGGGAAAACCGAGAAAAATTACGGCCGCGGGACCCTTACTAAATAAGCCCCAATGTGCCCAAAAAAATAATTCACCCATTTTATTTTCAGGCAATTACAAGTGTGGTGGCTGAGTGGTTAGGACTACAGCCTTGCAGCGCTGGGGACCTGGGTTTAAGTCCCATCCAGGTCAACATCTACAAAGAGTTTGTATGTTCTCTCCATGTTTATGTGGGTTTCCTCCAGTCTTCCGGTTTCCTCCCCCTCACACCCAATATCTGGTAGGGATGAAGATTGTGAGCCCCATTGGGACAGGGACAGATTTGACATACTCTGGGCAGCGCGCTAAGTCGGTGTGCGCTATATAAAGAATTAGTATTATACAAACCACTACTGGAGGTTCACCCCAAATGAACTTAGTTGGCATTGAAGTGACAGCAATCTCCCCAGTCCTGATTACAGCGAGGTTGATGCTGCACCATCCTAATAGCAATTTATTTCATTTCATTCCAGCAGTTCCACGCATCAGTGCTCCGAGCCATCGGGAGTGAGGAGGAGGATGAGGAGGAAGAGCTGAGGCTGCGACATGGACTGAGCCAACTGCAGTATGTCTACCTATTACATGAGGAGGTTCTGGAGGAACTGGAAGATAGGATAAAGCACTGGTGAGTCCTGGGGTATGTGTAATGGGATTACATTATACTGCAGAGCTGCACTCACTATTCTGCTGCAGGTGCAGTCACTGTGTACATACATGACATTACTTATCCTGTACTGATCCTGAGTTACATCCTGTTTATCCTCCAGAGCTGCACTCACTATTCTGCTGCTGTTGCAGTCACGGTGTACTACATGACTAACTTATCCTGTACTGATCCTGAGTTACTCCTGTATTATACCCAGAGCTGCACCACTATTCGGCTGCTGGTGCAGTCACTGTGACATACATGACTTACTTATCCTGTACTGATCCTGAGTTACATCCTGTATTATACTCCCAGACTGCACTCACTATTCTGCTGCTGGTGCAGTCACTGTTTACATACATGACATTACTATCCTGAACGGATCCTGAGTTACATCCTGTATTATATCCCAGAGCTGCACTCACTATTCTGTCTGCGGTGCAGTCACTGTGTACATACATGACATTACTTATCCGGTACTGATCCTGAGTTACATCCTGTATTATACCCAGAGCTGCACCACTATCTGCGCTGGTGCAGTCACTGTGTACAACATGACATTACTTATCCTGTACGGATCCTGATTTTCATCCTGTATTATACTCCAGAGCTGCACTCACTATTCTGCTGCTGGTGCAGTCACTGTGTACATACATGACTTACTTATCCTGTACTGATCCTGAGTTACATCTGTATTATACCCAAGCTGCACTCACTATTCTGCTGCGTGGTGCAGTCACTGTACATACATGACATTACTTATCCTGTACTGATCCTGAGTTACATCCTGTATTATACCCAAGCGTCACTCACTATTCTGCTGCTGGTGCAGTTTACTGTGTACATACATGACATTACTTATCCTGTACTGATCCTGAGTTACATCCGGTATATACCCCAGAGCTGCACTCACTATTCTGCTGCTGTGGCAGTCACGGTGTACATCATCAGCATTACTTATCCTGTACTGATCCCGTGAGTTACATCCTGTCCTATAACCCCAGAGCGTGCACTCACTATTCGGCTGCGCTGGTGCAGTTACTGTGTAACATACATGACATTACTTATCCTGTACTGATCCGAGTTACATCCTGTATATAACCCCACGCTGCACTCACTATTCTGCTGCTGGTGCAGTCACTGTGTACATACATGACATTACTTATCCTGTACTGATCCCTAGTTACATCCTGTATTATACCCAAGCTGCACCACTATTCTGCTGCTGGTGCAGTCACTGTACATACATGACATTACTTATCCTGTACTGATCCTGAGTTACATCCTGTATTTATACTCCAGACTGCACACTCACTATTCTGCTGCTGGTACAGTCACTGTCATACTGACATTACTATCCTGTACTGATCCTGAGTTAGATCCTGTATTATACCCCACAGCTGCACTCACTATTCTGCTGCTGGTGCAGTCACTGTGTACATACATGACATTCTTATCCTGTACTGATCTGATTTACATCCTGTATTACTCCGCCATACTCACTCACTATCTGCTGCGGTGCAGTCACTGTGTACATACATGACATACTACTATCCTGTACTATCCTGAGGTTCATCCTGTAGTATACCCCAGAGCTGACTCACTATTCTGCCTGCTGCGGGGGCAGTCCGCTGTGTACATACATGACTTACTTCCTTTACTGATCCTGAGTTACATCTCTATTATACCCTAGAGCTTGCACTCACTTTTGCTGCTGGTGCAGTCACTGGTGTACATACATGACATTACTTATCCTGTACTGATCCTGAGTTCCATCCTGTATTATAACCCCACAGCTGCACTCACTATTCTGCTGCTGGGCAGTCACGTGTACATACATGACATTACTTATCCTGTACTGATCCGGAGTTACATCCTGATTATACCCCGAGCTGCACTCCTATTCTGGCTGCTGGGCAGTCACTGTGTAACATACATGACATTACTTTACCTGTACGATCCTGAGTTACATCCTGTATTATCACCAAGGCTGCACTCACTATACTGCTGCTGGTGCAGTCACTGTGTACATACATGACATGTACTTATCCTGTAGCTGATCCTGAGTTACATCCTTATTATACCCAGAGCTGCACTGACTGCTCTGCTGCTGGTGCAGTCACTGTGTAACATACATGACATATATCCTGTACTGATCCTGAGTACATCCTGTTTATCCCCCAGAGTGCACTGACGTGCTCTGCTGCTGGTGCAGTCACTGTGTACATACTGACATTACTTATCCTGACTGATCCTGAGTTTCCTCCTGTATTATACTCCAGAGCTGCACTCACTATTCTGCTGCTGTTGCAGTCACTGTGTACATACATGACTACTTATCCTGAACGATCCTGGTTACATCCTGTATTATACCCAGAGCTGCACTGACTGCTCTGCGCTGCTGGTGCAGTCATGTGTACATACATGACATTACTTATCCTACTGATCCTGAGTTACATCCTGTATTATACCCAAGCTGCACTCACATAACTCCTGGTGCATCACTGTGTACATACATGACATTACTTATGTATAATCATTTTATAACTATATGTTTTTTTATCTCTGTTTACAGGGATGAAACCCAGAAAATTGCAGACGTGTTTTTAAGTCGGGAATCTAAATTCCAGCACCATACGGCCTTTATTGTTGCTTTTGATAAGACAACAGCTGCTCTTGAAGATTGTAGCCTCAAATCCCCCCAGGTCACCGCTGTCATTAGAGACTTCGAAGTGAGTGGAATCCTTTGAATTGCTATTTGAGTTGCTCTTGAAAACCAATCAGTGCTCAGCTTACACTTCTCAAACTGCTCTTATACAGCGAAAGCTGCGCTGTGATTGGTTGCAAATTATTTGCATCTTAATTTGTTGTAACCCAGCTTTCCTAGATGCCTTCTATGACAATACAGATAATACTGGAAATTTTGATTATTTTCTCATTATTCTGAAAAGCAGAGGAACTTCCAGCGAGGACAGTCGAGTGTTAAACATGAATTGGTGAAAGTGGTGCAAAGAATTTTCCAGTATCACATGATCCTCACAGGTGAGATCCATCTCTTCAAGGACACATCTGACTTTGCAGTCATTTGTATTCATTGCACCAGTGCATGGAGTTTGCAGATAGTATTTCGGTATACAGCTCCTATGCAGAGTTATGTGTCTCTAAGGTTACAGACTACACTGAAACGTTATGTAACCTGACCATCAGTCACATGTCAGTCCCTCTATAGATCATCAGAAAGAGGAGATAGACAGTTTCAGACCAGGATAGGAGCTGTCTTTTCCCAAAACTCTCTGTCCGGGAGGATAATATAACAGCCTCCAGATCAATTTCTTCCTGGATTCTAACTGGAAACTAATTTTTTCCTGGTTCAGCCTATTTCTTATATTTGCAATCATTGACATAATTACATCTCCTCCCTGACTGCCCATAAAACTTTCAGCAATGGAACTGGTCACTACCCAGCGCTACACACAGAGTCCTCTTATATCCCCTTAGATTCATCCCACTGCTGTATATAATGCCTCTTACTACTATCAATACTGGCCACCCCACTATGTACAAGATATAGATACTATTAATTACTGCCCCTATGTAAAGAGATATCACACTAAATCTGCCCCCTGAGACATGTGACAGGAAGAAAGTCTACTATAATACTGCCCCCCTTGTACAGGAATATAACTACTTATAATACTCCCCTCTATGTACCATGAGATTAACTACTATAATACTGAGCCATCCTATGTACAAGGAATATAACTACTATATACTACTACTGCCCCTATGTAGCAATTACTACTACTATATCTGCTCCCCCGATGTACAGGAATATAACACATATAATACTGCAACCTATGTACAGGAATAAATTAATATACGTTAATACTATAATACTGCCCACCTAGTACAAGAATAATACTACTGTATTAAAGATACTGCCCCCGTATGATACAGGAATAAACACTACCATAATACTGCTCCCTATGTACAAGAATATACACTATCAATACCGCCACCCCCCCTACGATAATACTGCCCCCTATGTAAGGAATATAATCACTATAATTATGCCCCCTAGTACAAAATAAGAATATAACTACTATAATACTGCTCCCTATGTACAGGGATCTAGACTAACTATAATGACTTGCCCCCTATGTACGGAAATAGCACCACTAATAATTAACGGCCCCTATGTACAGGAATATGTAAAATCTACTATAATACTGCACCCTATTAGACACGGAATTAACTACGGATACATACACAACCGCCATTGACCTCGTGTACAGGACTATCACCTACTCTACTACTGCCGCGCCCCCGTATGTCCAGGAATCTCAATCTGTTACCAGTATCAATGTACTCGCACATGCCCTCGTACCCGAATAGTCACTCTATATACGATCCCGCCCCCCTCCTATAATTCCTGCCCCCTATGTACAGGAATATCACATCATAATACCCGCCCCCTATGTACAAGCATAAACTACTATAATACTGCTCCCCCTATGTACAGGGCCAGTGAGCAACTAT
>WNYA01000305.1:104097-163988 GCA_019512145.1 Engystomops pustulosus | reverse complement strand
CAGGACAGGGACACGCTGACACTTGGGGGACAGGACAGGGACACGCTGACACTTGGGGGGACAGGACAGGGACACGCTGACACTTGGGGGACAGGACAGGGACACGCTGACACTTGGGGGGACAGGACAGGGACACGCTGACACTTGGGGGACAGGACAGGGACACGCTGACACTTGGGGGGACAGGACAGGGACACGCTGACACTTGGGGGACAGGACAGGGAAAGGATTGTTACATGCTTACAGTTGGGGTCACCCCAGATATTCTTATATATTTGTTTCTAGATTTCCGGTTCCCGCGGCCGCAGTCTGTGATACGTCTTTGGCGCTCTGCCAGTCACTTGGCCCTGTGGGAAAACAGGAATCCAGATGATACATTGTTACCACACAGAGATGTGTTCGCCCTCAGGGGGAGGAGAATGTGACATGAAAATTGTAACAAATCCTGATGTTATTGTTTACTCCAGGGAATTATTAAACCATTTGGATCTCTTTATCTGAGATTATTTGAACAATCCCCCCCCCCCCGCCCATTTTACTGATTGGTGGATGGAATATGAAGATACACAGGGTGGGTATGAGAGGAGAAACATGTGGATGTGCTTGTCTTATATACTGTTATAACTGTTATATATGTATAATACAATATAGTACATATATGTATGTAATCTCGCAAATACCACTAGAACCGAAAACTAAGAATATTTGCGTCAAATATTTTGGAAAAGCTTCCAATGATACCCCAAATTCCAGCTTATTGTAGAGCGTTCGATTCAAAGAAAGCAAACCTAATCCCAACGGTAAGACAGACAAGATAATCATTGTGAGAGGGGGGACACGCATTACACCTGGCCCCTACCGGTACGGTAAGGGGCGGAGACTTCACATTAAAAACCGCCCCCAGACAATGTGTAAAGAGGCGGGGACCCTGCAACATTACCACCAGCCCCCCGAATGTGAGAAGACATAGGAGCAGATTACTTTAACCGCGTCCCCATTCGCGATCCAGCGGCGCATTCCTCTGACAGAGGGATTCGGGTCCGGCCGGGATTTTAATAAGGCAGTCCTCCGACGTCACCAGGTGGCCGGCTGCCTGCGAAGTCCTGGAACCATGGAATACACCGAGCCGGGCTGAGTGACGGTAAGTGCAAGCTCCCGAACCAAGATTTTTTTTATGTAAATGCGGCGGTTTTTTCCAAACGTTGGGTTTTCGTGCGGCGGGACACGCCCCCGCATTTCCGTCGCGTGCATGCCCGGCGCCGATGCCGCACAATCGACGCGTTGCCACCAAAATCTTGGGCAATTCATGCGGGAAAATCGGCGGCAATCCGAAATATTCGGGTAAACACGTCGGGAAACTGGGGGAGGAAAACGCGTTTGGGCCTTAGAAATGACCCCATGACTTACCATTATACCAGCCCCAAGAGAACAGAAACCTACCTCGCACCCACATCCCTGGGAGTATCTAAATGTAGTTATAACTAAGATTAATTAGGTTCCCCCACATCAACCCGGGGGTGTAAAACACAGGGTCAACTTACTGTCATTGGAGATTTTGAATAACTAAAATATTTGACAATTTTTTCTTTTGCGATTCCCGTGTCTATTTCTGGGACTTTGACCCATTTTGAACAAATTTTTTTTTAACCATTGTGACTTTTGGCGCATATCATTGTATGGAAAATGAATTGAATCGTCAGGAATCAAATGAAATTGTTTTCCTAGGGATCCTCCGACATCTGAACTTAAAAAATGTGGGTCCATCTAAGATTTTACCGTGCCACCACGGGGTTATCATTGGATAGATTTTTGAAAAAAAAATATGCGAATACACTGATATTTTTGGTTTGCCATTTGGCGAGCCCCTTCCCCCACCCTCCCCCCTTTTGTTACACCTGTGTAGTGCCCTATGGGGTCCGTGCCTGGTTATAACGCCCATAGTATGCCAGGTGCGCGGCATCATGACAGTCAGCGGTAATTAATGCAATCGTGTCGGCCGCTGCCCAGAGTTTTCATTCAAAGTCAGACTTAAAGGAAAATCCCGACGGCCGTCGCCTCATCTGTGCACATTTAGTTCCAGTCCAATTCATCAAATCAAAATGTGGGCACGAGCGCGGCGGACGGGGAGGAATCGGAGTTCGCTAAAATGCTCATCACGTTGACACCATAATCAATGGCGGCACTGAAAAGCTCACGGCAGCGCGCGAGTTAAACCCGGATATACATACAATGTCAGATAATGTAAAATTACACTAAAAATCCACCAACCAAGGTGACCAACCCCGGATCCGGACGGGAAAGTTCGGGCAGGTTTGGAAGCGGGTGCCTCACTGGCAATGACTCATGGCCTAAACCCACTTATAAAGATTGGTAAATTGTAACAGGATTAATTGTTCATTAGAATGTTGGCAGTTATATATTGTGTTATAGGTGTATTGGATTATATACTATATGTAAAATGATTCTAATACGATCCTCTTCTATCACAAGCAGGCGCTGCTCATGTATCCGGAGGTCGCAGATCGCGCAATCGAGAGTCTGCGACCACGGGGTCCAGGTCTAAGTGCATATGAAACATTGTGACCTCTTTGGACACCGAACGGTTTAGTGTCGGGGTCCACTCCTAAGGGGCGTTGATCTACGTGACCCATCCTGACGGTCCAGATCTGGCTTCATGATGGGAACACCGGGTTGTGCCCTCTTGAGTGGCGTCCGTCGATCTAGGTGTGAAGCGGGAAACGCGTCGTCCACGTTATGTGCTGTTTTGGGTGGGCGGTCTAGTACTGTTAAGTGGTAGTGCATGTCCTTCCCCTTGAAGAATGGGACCCGGTCATGTTGAGACACCGGATTAGTGGGCTCTGCTAGCGACCGGTCCTTCAGAACACCCCTTCTGGCATTGGATTCATTCGATTGGTTTCCCAGAGGTACGCTCTCTTGGGCTTCACCGTTTCTATTATTATATCTTGCTTGATCGATCTTATGTAGTCTCCCGGTGGTTTCATCCAGGGCAGACCCCCCCAATGTCAGAATTGTAGAAATGTACGGAGCGTTTTTAATGTCAGGCCCCCACCCGGGAAGCTCGCGGAGTTTTCTCCTCCATCTGGAACATTTCTCATGATGTCCCGACGTCGATAAGAAAAAAAACAAGTCCGGATCTCAATAAGTCCCACGGCAGATTGGTCAGGGAGGACGTGAGGCCTTCTCTTAATTCTGTAACTGAGGATTGGCTTCATCATTGTACATAAATCCTGGAACAGTGGACATAGTCAGCTGAGGACCATAACAGTTCTATCCTAATTGTTCCATTTGTAGATCCGACACCCTCCCCCCAACCAGGGGAGGATACACCGCGGGCTGCCCCGGGGAATCCTCCAAATAAGCATTAAGATATCGTGGGGAAGGTTTCCTGTGCACCTGGTGTCCTTGGTTGTCGGCAACTATTGTTCTTTCTACAACCACCATGGGGTCACCGTTGTATGGCGCCCCAACGTGAGATTTCACCATGATGGGGAACCTGTCGCAGGTGGGGCCATACCAAGACTGCAGCCAATGTTATGTAGTGTACCCCATGGAGAGATGTTGTAATCGACCAGTGTGTAATGTGCTTAGCACCAGCAGCCAGGGACTGTGAGGTATATTGTTTCATACCCCAGGATTGGAGTTGCCAAGTGCATTTGGGGGGAAGTCCTCACACCTGATTGGATCCTCAATGTTAAGGGTGCCATTCACAGTGGTAGAAACGCCGTGCGCGCGCATAACAAACGGGTGCGGGAGAGGTCGGACCCGGTGACGACTCCTCCAATCCATAGAAAACCGCGGCTCACGGCCCCCCGCACCCACAGTAAGACTAGAGTATCTTATGTATGGCACCGTATCGCCGCGTTGCCGTATTTCGTCTATGGGGGAGTACATGCCCGCGCATGACGTACCCCCAAAGAAACCAGTGAATGACCCTAAGTATTGTTCCGGCAGATTATATCTTGTGCATATGTTAGTAGCAGCACGGGACTGTGAAAATAGTGAAATAGAATTTATATTCCCAGGTTGTACCAGGGTCATCGTGACGACGACGTTGAATTCTGAAAGACATGTTAGGTAATGTTCAAGGGAGGAGATATGTACTTAGAACTTTGTGTATGTTGTTAGTAGCAGCAGGACCCATGTGATATTATGGATTTATTATTCAGTAGTGTATGCGTCTTCACCAGCATGCAGCTGGGGTTGCTGTCCATACACTGCTGTGCTCTGTGCTTTTCGCATTCATGCTTGCTCCGGAGCCACTTTGCTCTGTTGTCACAATATTATTAACAAAAGCCTGTTACAGCTTTACTAAGAAGGAAGGGGGCTTTGGACGCAACTCCCTCACACGAAATACAGCACACGCAGTGACGGGACACGCCACACAGGGGCATTGAAGAAGCTAAAATCTACGAGCTATGTAGATCCCATGTATTATAGTTCGAAGCCAAAAAAAAACACAACGCAGTGGAGGACCAGAGAATCTACAGCTGGATATAGAAAAAAATGGCCGGGCAGGGAATTCCCTGATGTAGTCAGTGTAATCTAATGTTTTTACTTCCATTTGTTTAAAAATCGAGAGAAAAACAGCTGTACATAATTAGAAAATTGACGCGTTTCGGACGGAGCATTGTCCTTAATCATAAATTTCAATCTGGATAAAAAATCCATATTTTGACAGTCTGTCTGCTACTAAAACATACAGGATATAAATAGGGAGAGATGGGACACCAAGTATAGAGATGGAACCATGTTTTTTCTATTAACTCACAACGCCCTTTTAGTAACACATTTACGTAGGTTCCAGGGGCGGTGCCCTAAATTAATCCTGTTATAAAGGCATTAAAAAAACCTCATAAAGACAATATTTGCTGTTTGTATCAATGTGTCGCTGGGATAAAATAAAGGAAAAGGAACTGTGTCCTTGAAGGACAGGTCTTTATGCCCATTCTGTATACGTGCGAGTACCACTAGTGACCACACAGGGATGCCATCCCATTCACATGATTATACAGTTATCGGTTACAATGTATATTTATTTCAGAATGGACTAGAATTACCTAATTATCTGTATTGACACATTAAAATTTGCCTTACATATAAATAAAATGATCCGGTCCCTGGCCCCTTTTAAAGAAAGAGAATTGTCTAAGAACCAGTGTGCATAGCAGTTCAGGTGCACAATGTTGCAGGTTTTATTTTGCCACGCACGTGCGAGTGTGTACCTCCCACGCCAGTGCCCGTGATTCACACCGCGTCCCCTGCCACTGCGAGCCCCCAGCGCCGTGTGAAGGCGACTTAATCAGATAGCCGACAGACGATGGAGATGGGCAGCGCGCGTTCTGCCTATGTCAGCGCAGGATCTGCCAGCCTCGCCGTGAATGATTTATACCGCACACAACACAAGAATGCATTTATATTAAAATAATTTGTCGATGGGACAATGGAGAAGAGTCAATGGATAGTCTGTTCTCGTCTTTAGCCGCGAAGAGAATCTGCAGAACAGAACAATTGGTTAGATGGAGTACAGCGTACCGGGGACAGGCAGCCTCCTCCAGCCTCCGGAGCAGAGTACGTACTCGGGACCCACCGCAACATCATCACTCAGGAGTCTCATCAGTTCCACTATGAGAGGTTTTCTCCAAAGAACTTCGTCCTGTGCTTTAAAGTGAGAATCACCACATATGACTTCTATTTACAGTTGACCAGGTGGCAATGCAGTGAAGCATGACACTGCGGGGGACCCCAACAGGAAGGGACACGCTTGACCCTTGGGGGGACGGACAGGGACCACGCTGCCCTTGGGGGGGAAGGACGGGACACCTGACACTTGGGGGACAGGACCAGGGACACGCCTGACACTTGGGGGACAGGGCACAGGGACAACCGCTGCACTTGGGGTACGGAGGACAGGGACATCGCTGCCACTTGGGGGGGTGAGGTGGTATAGGACACCGCGGACACTTCGGGGGGGACAGGACAGGAAACGCCGACACTTGGGGGGGACAGGACAGGGACCGCGACACTTGGGGGCCAGGCAGGGACACGCTGACCTTGGGGGGGGACAGGACACAGGGACCCTGCTGCCACTTGGGGGGGCCAGCGGCGGGCAGGGACCGGGACAACGCTGGCACTTGGGGGACAGGACAGGGACACGCTGACACTATGGGCGGGGACAGGACAGGGACACGCTGACACTTGGGGGACAGGACGGGACACCGCTGACACTTTGGGGACAGGACAGGGACACGGCTGAAACTTGGGGGGAAAGCGACAGGGAACACACGCGACACTTGGGGGGACAGGACAGGGACACGCTGACACTTGGGGGGGACATGACAGGGACACGCTGACACGGGGGGACAGGACAGGGACACGCTGACACTTGGGGGGGACAGGACCAGGGACATGCCTGACAATTGGGGGGGGACAAGGACCCGCTGACACTTGGGGGGACGAGACAGGGACCCGCTGACATTGGGGGGGGGACCAGGACAGGGGACACGCTGGACACTTGGGGGACAGGACAGGGACACGCGACATTGGGGGGACAGACAGGGACCGTGACACTCCTTTGGGGGGACAGGACACGACGACACACGCTGACCCTTGGGGGGGACCAGGACAGGGCCCGCTGACCTTGGGGACCCACGGACAGGGGACCCGCTGACACTTGGGGGACAGGACAGGGACCACGCTGACACTTGGGCGGGGGGGACAGGACAGGACACGCGACACTTGGGGGACCAGGACAGGGACACGCTGACACTTGGGGGTTACAGGAAGGGAACCGATGATCTTTGGGGCGGACAGGACAGGGACCACACGCTCGAAATTGGGGTACAGGACCACGGGACCACGATGACCTCTTGGGGGACCAGAACACGCGACCCTTGTGGGGACAGGACAGGGAAGACCGCTGACACACACGACGGGCGGGACAGGACAGGGACACCTGACCACTTGGTGGGGGACCGGACAAGGGACAAACGCTGACACTTCGCGGGGTACGGACAGAGGACACCTGAACTTGAAGGGAGTGGGGTAGGACACACTGACACTTGGGGGGGACAGGACAGGGACACGCTGACACTTGGGGGACAGGACAGGGACACGCTGACACTTGGGGGGACAGGACAGGGACACGCTGACACTTGGGGGGATAGGACAGGACACGCTGACACTTGGTCTTCCCATGAGAAGATTCTGTGATCCTTTGTACCCTCACTTTCTCGTCTTATCTCTCGTCCTGCAGTCTCCCGGTTCTTTCTCTCTATCATCTTTGTATTCCTTTCGTCTTTCTTCCCCGTTCATGATCCTGAGATTTCTCCTCCGTCCAATACATGTGGGGCCGGGTAAATGTGTGAAATCTCTTAAATATGTTTTGCAGCTCTGAGAACCCTATTAAACATTCCACAAATAGCTGTAATCTCAGACCACAGGGTGTAATAACCGGACCATTAAACAAGAAACATATCCAAAAACAATCGTAAGAAACATTTTTGTTGATGTTGGCTTTTTATGCTTTTTCAGCGCGATCCTTCTGGTAGAAGCTTCACCGCAGAGAAAGGCGTTTTATGCTATTTAAGACGGTATAAAATGTCATTAGATCTCATAGGAAATTACCTTTATGTTGTTTATTGATCGAATGGGTCTTGTATTATTTCCAGTCGCCAAAGAGGAACCGAGAGACAGAAATGGGGAATTTTTTTTAGAAGTAAACATTATTACTGGCTTCATGGTCCCTATCCGAGGTCTCCGCGACTTAGAGGGACGCGCTTTATGATATTGATAGGAGGGGAAGTGGTTTATGGGTGACTTGAGCAAACAGTAAAAAAAAAAAAAAAAAACGAAAAAATTGTTTCGGCAGGAAACCAACCAACAAATGCAGGTTACGCTACGGATTGAAGCTCAATGTTATCCTATGGAGGCTTCAGGGATCCGAGAATCCTTCCACCACCAAAATATTACATAAGCTTCGATATTCTGCTGTATTTTCACATCCGATTTTATGCTTTACTTTGGAAGAATTTTTGTATTTTTGTATATTTTTTTCTATAATTTTTCTATGAATAAATAGAAGCCATATCGGCCGCGCTCCTTTCATCCCTTCCGATATATTTTCAGATAATATTTTTAGCATAATATTTAAAGATTTTTGCTTGCATATATTATTATATACAGGCAGTCCCCGAGTTACGTACAAGATAAGGCTCTATAGGCTTGTTCTCAAGTTGAATTTGTATGTAAGTCGAAACTGTATATTTTATAATTTTTTTTATTTTATAAAATTTATTTTTATTTTTTTTTATAATTATTTTAAATTCATTATTTTATTATTCTATATTTTATATTTTTGCTGTAATGGGAACAAGGATTATCAATAAAGCTTCATTACAGACACCTTACAGCTGATCATTGCAGCCTGGGACTATAGTAACATCCAGAGAGGTCACCAGAGGTCACAGTGGGCAGAGGGGTCCGTCTGCAACTAGGGGTCATCTGTAGAGATGAGCGAACATGCTCGTCCGAGCTTGATGCTCGGTCGAGCATTAGGGTACTCGAAACTGCTCGTTGCTCGGACGAATACTTCGCCCGCTCGAGAAAATGGCAGCTCCCGCCGTTTTGCTTTTTGGCGGCCAGAAACAGAGCCAATCACAAGCCAGGAGACTCTGCACTCCACCCAGCATGACGTGGTACCCTTACACGTCGATAGCAGTGGTTGGCTGGCCAGATCAGGTGACCCTGGGGGGGACAGGACAGGGACAAGCTGACACTTGGGGGACAGGGACACGCTGACACTTGGGGGGACAGGACAGGGACACGCTGACACTTGGGGGGACAGGACAGGGACACGCTGACACTTGGGGGACAGGACAGGGGCTGACACTTGGGGGGACAGGACAGGGACACGCTGACACTTGGGGGGACAGGACAGGGACACGCTGACACTTGGGGGGGACAGGGACACGCTGACACTTGGGGGGACAGGGACACGCTGACACTTGGGGGGGACAGGACGGGGACAAGGTAAAGGTTTGCCCCGCGCCTGTCCTGTGCGCCCCTATGAGATGTTCTCGGGGTCTTGTACTGTACATGATGCTATTTTTAGCAGTAATTGGCATTGTGTGTGTGTGGCGGCCGGTCATGTGACATGCGTTCTCCTCGTTCTTCCGCTCGTTATTCTTCTCACTCCGCTCTCTCTCTATTCTCACAGGAGTTTGTTAAGGAGGGGACGTTAATGAAGGTGTCTGGGAAAAACCATCATCCTCGACACTTGTTTCTGGTAAGATGATCCATGTCTGAGGTGTGTGTGATGGGGGAGGGGGGGTGACACCTCCTACTACATCACAAAAACCCTTTAATTATCGCGCCAAACACATATTTCAAGGTCGATCTCATCCGTCCTGTCTATAAATTGGAAGCTGTGTATAAGGAGAGGATGGTGGGTTCTCTTAAAATTCGGTCACATCCTTCAACCCAAATTGTACAAAGTCGCAGGTAGGCGCATCCCCAATGATGTCATTCAGATAAACATGTAAGGTAACTATGGGTTTGCTGCTTTCTCTTCCCAGTGTCAGTGGCGGGAAACCTCATAGTAGTGGAGGTCAAGGTGGGCAGCATGGGAAACTGTCAGCAGGCAGGAACCCAGTATCACAAGATACCTGTAAGCTAGGATCCGGATCAAACACCTTCCTGCGGGGTAGAGGGGGACAATGGACAGGAGTGCACAATGTCACTTCATCTACCCACAGTTTTGCAGTGCATCCTGGGAAAGAGAGTATGCATACAATAATCTCTTATTTATCAAAAGCTTCCCGTCCTCTGCCACCACTAGGAGGCACTAGTGAGGTAACTGTGTCCTCCTGCTGGATATCTTATTATACCTGCGTATTACAACTCAGGTCACGATGTCAGGACTTTTCGCGGCTCTGGATGAGGAGTAGCCACTGCTGACTGTCACCGGACCCCTCCGCAGGGTCCCGGCCGCCCCTCACGCTGCATTCCTATGTGAGGGAGCATCCTGCCAGGAAACTTCCCCGCTCCCGCTCCTGGAGCCGATTTCCTGATTCCAGCCTATTGTTTACAGGGATGTTAAAACTTCTCAGATACAAAACAAGGACCCTTCCCTGACCCCGGAATAGGAGCCCCTTATCTGACACTTCCAAGAATCCCTCCACAAAGGCGGCTTATAGCGGTGTGTGACGGGCGCAGGAATAAACATCAACTGTGATCTTATCGCAGATGAAAGGGACTTAAGATTGGCCAATCACACGGGACGTATGTGCTACGCGGGGACAGCGCCAAATCTGGGGACTAGCAATAGGAAATAGAAGATATTTAGTATTAAAGGGAACCTAATTCTTGGGGTCCATCATGATTCATTATCATGGAGAGGGATTGTGGATACAATGTAGCTTATCCGTTACTGAAGAGGTAGTCACAGCCCCTCCCCTTTTAGCAATGTATCTGAATAATATCATACGTAGGACCCGTTCTTCATGCAAGGTCTCTGATAACGAGACGCCATCCGTAACTCTGACAGCGGTGACACACTTATTAAAATAATCCGCCCCCCCTCCTGTACGAGTGTGAAAAATGGACGCAATTAATGCAGGATGACAGGAACCTCACGCAGACCTGAGAGCGGATCACTGCTGAGCTCACTGCTCCGTCACACATAGGAGGCAAAATATGACATCCATAAAAAACTACTACTCCCAGCATCCCAAGACAGCTTGGGGGCTGTAGTTGTGCAACGAATCACACTGACGGTCTGAAATGTGTGTAATGCTCCATTTCTCCTGTAGGGGCGCTGTAGGGAAATCACATGGTTACTTCTGTGTTACCCCGATGATCAGAGATGATCACTGAGGGACAATCAGCAGGATTGATTATGTATACTTTAACTTTGGCTGCAACATTTTTAGGGGTGGCAGCACCCTCATTACCTAAGCCAAGCCTCCTGTTGGGGATTACACTCCCCTCTTGCGACACAGGCCCTCTCCATGCTGGACACATCTGCCCACTTTTCGTTTGCAGCAGATTTAAGCTTTACTGTACTCAACCCCCTCTAATAAAAGTGGTTGGAGCAGTGGGCAAAATCCCTTTAAGCAACGCTGTGACTTCAAAGGAAATCTACAATCAAAATCCATTATGATAAACAACTAAGGACATTACTCATAGATCCGGGCACCGCCACTCTGGTATCTCCTTATATCTGTTATGCATGGCCTCCTTCTTTTAACATTATGTAAATGAACGAGCCAGGAGGATTCTGGGGGGTGTTACCAGAGCCCCTCCATCCTGCATCTTTACAGGCTGTTACACTTTCTCACTCTGCCTGATGTAGTCTCACACAGTGAGAAACGCACAGTGTAACAGCCTGTGAAGATACAGCATGAGGGGCTCTGGTAACACCTACATTCCGGTCAGGAATGGGCACAGAGATGTTCTGAAGCCTCTGCTGCGGTATTTTAGCTCTGGGCTTCGGGTCATTGTCTTGTTGGAAGGTTCGGCCCAGTCTGAGGTCCAGAGCATCTGGAAGAGGTTCTCATCCAGGATATCTCTGTACATGGCCACATTCATCTTTCCCTCCATTACCCCCAGTGGTCCTGCCCCCCCCCCATATCCTGATGCTGCCCCCCCCCCCCATATCCTGATGCTGCCCCCCATCATGATGCTGCCCCCCCCCCATACCTGATGCTGCCCCCCCCCCCATATCCTGATGCTGCCCCCCCCCATATCCTGATGCTGCCCCCCCCATAGCCTTATGCTGCCACCCCCCCCCCCCCATAGCCTGATGCTGCCCCCCATGTGTCACTGCTGGGATTGGATTTGGCAGGTGATGAGCGGCGCCGGGTTTTCTCCACCGCTTAGAACTAACACCAAAAGTCCAATCTTCATCTCATCAGAGCAGAGAATCTTATTCCTCATAGTCCGGGTCCTTCTTGTGTTTGTTCAGACTTGGGGCACATATACTTTTTCACAGTTTCCTGAAGTTGGCCTACTTAATCATGCAATGTATCTAAGTTTTTTGATGAGTTGCCTACTTTTGCGACTTTTTGTGGTGTGCGATTGCTTAGTTTGGTGCAGGACCAGGTGAGGAAGAATTGAGGTCGTCCAAAACTTCTTCCATGTAAGGATTATGGAGGCCACTGTGCTCTTAGGAACCTTGAGTGCTGCAGAAATTATTTTGAACCTGGCCAGATCTGTGCCTTATACAATTCTGTCTCTGGGCTCCTTGGGCAGTTCCTTAGACCTCATGATTCTCATGTGCTTTGACTGTGAGCAGTCTTATACAGACTGATGTTGCCTTTCCTAATCAAGTCCAATCAGTTTAATTAAACACAGTGGAATCCAATGAAGGAGTAGACAATCTCAGGCAGGATCAGAAGGAAATGGACAGCATGTTACATTTAAGCCCACAGCAAAGGGTCCAAATAATTATGACTGATAATTCAGTTTTCTTGGTACTGGGGAAGCAGAGAATACATTACTGGGGGGTGAGCAGAGGGCACATTACGGGGGGGAGGGGCAGAGGGCACATTACTGGGGGGTGGTGCAGAGGGCACATTACTGGGGGGTGGTGCAGAGGGCACATTACTGGGGGGTGAGCAGAGGGCACATTACTGGGGGGGGGGTGCAGAGGGCACATTACTTGGGGGGGGGGGTGCAGAGGGCACATTACTGGGGGGGGGCAGAGGTCACATTACTGGGGGCAGAGGGCACATTAATGAGCAAAAACAACCTTTTTTGATCTAACAATTGGCCTGCAATGTAAAGGAGGTGAAAATTGTAAAGGGGTGTGAATACTTTACGTCCCCTGTAATAATGATGGACGGTGTCCTCCATGGGCCAAGTCCAGAGTATTATGTAAAGCACGGGTATCATGGACGTTTAAACACCTTCCAAAATATAGATTTATCGTTATCGAAGACTTTGCCCAATGGATCTCCGTTATTTACGTCACGTTTGTTAAAGCATCAAATGGCGACAATTATGCGCGGCCGGATCGTTAGGGGTCTGCGTCGTGATGGATCGCCGCGCTCCAGCCGGGAGGGTCATGGTGATCCGCGGCGCCATGTCACTGATCAGATGAAGTCAGCAAAGAATGTAATTGACGAAGCAATAAGTAAAGTGAAAAGCCCCCCGACGACCCGTCATCTGTCACTCGCCGCACGGAAATCCCTGCGGATGGCTACTAGGTGTAACAGCGAGCGTCCCGCCTGATTGACACAGCCGGGGCAGCGCCATTTGTATCTTCTTATTAAATACATATGAGGAGCATCCATTATTTATAGCTGTATGTGCGGATAATGACTGGCGAAACGCCACCAAGGTCACGGATGGCGCCGCTGCAGGGGGCGGAGCGCACACATCAACATTCACCAGCGACTTCCATAATAACCAGAATTTCCATGACGCCGTCCATCACGCTCGCTCTTCATGACACATCGGATCAGGGGAGTCGGGGAGGCGACCGCTGCGGAGGCGGGGAGTTATCGGAGAGGGGGGGAAGAGGTTTATTATGAAGAGACGGATTTTAGGAGGTGAAAATTGACAATAAATCACAGCAGCGGAGAGTGACGGAGCTCGCAGATTAGATACGGCATAGACATGGTATTATAGTGAGATACTGGAGCATCGCATGATGGGGGTTGTGGTTCTCTAAGTTATATTCCGCTTTTGGGATCAGATACACAGTGATGCAAAAAGCATCACAAGAGAGGATTAGATACAGGAAGTCAGCAGACTGTATCACACAGGATAGGATTAGATCCACAGCTCAGCAGACAGTATCACACATGATGGGATTAGATACAGGAAGTCAGCAGACTGTATCACACAGGATAGGATTAGATACACAGCTCAGCAGACCATATCAAATAGGATAGGGTTAGATACACAGCTCAGACAGTATCACACAGGATAGGATTAGATACAGGAAGTGAGCAGACAGTATCACACAGGATAAGATTAGATCCACAGCTCAGCAGACAGTATCACACAGGATAGGATTAGATACACAGCTCAGCAGACAGTATCACACAGGATAGGATTAGATACACAGTTCAGCAGACAGTATCACACAGGATCGGATTAGAACATACCACCACCATGCTAAGCAGTCAGTATCACACAGATGGGATTAGATACACAGCTCAGCAGACAGTATCACACATGAGGATTGATACACAGTTCAGCAGACTGTATCACACGAATAGATAGATACACAGCTCAGCAGACAGTTATCACACAGGTAGGATTTAGATACACAGTTCAGCAGACAGTATCACACAGGATAGGATTAGAACACAGCTCAGCAGTCAGTATCACACATGATGGGATAGTATACACAAGCTCAGCAGACAGTATCCAACATGATGGGATTAGATACACAGTCAGCAGAATTATTACACATGATGGATAGATACAAGCTCAGCAGACAGTATCACACAGGATAGGATAGAACAAGTCAGCAGTCAGTATCACCACATGATGGGATTAGATACACAGCTCAGTGACATTAAAACTTAGATACTCACCTCAGTATCCTAAATCAGCCGTAGCAGGATTAGATACGCAGTTGCTGGCGTATCACACACAGTAAAAGGCCGCAGACCTTCATACATGAATGACTTAGATAACCGCGGGCCAGCGTCACAGTAAAGGCTTAGATACATGTGCGACATGCCGCTGCCCCTATAACATGATGCCTGTAACGGTCTTCCCTCTGTAGATGAAACGACGTCCTGCTCTACACCTACGCCCAGAAGGATGGGAAATACAGACTGAGAACACCCTGTCATCCCTGGCATGCGGGTAGGTAGCACTTACCTGGCTCCCGTCTATCCCCATGATCCAGGTTCTAGCACTGTAGTGATGACCTGGTGCACAATGTACCCAGGACCAATAACAATCTTAAAAACACAACGTGTGGCATCACCCTAAATGTCGTATTATCACCCCCTGTAGGTGAGGCGGCCGATCGTGGAGAAACGCCCAGCATGTCCTCAAGATTGAATGCATGGAGTGCTGCCTCATGCTGTAGCCAGTACACAGCACCGCACATAGGACGACACTCAAAAACTTTCTATAAGGTTTATACTCCAGTCACATCCAAAGCTGCAGCTCAAATTCAACTGGACACACGGGGAACCAGACTTGTATCCACTGTTATCAGTGATGTGACCTAAGAGCTGAGGGCTAATTGTCATATGAAACACCCAGACCCACAAGCACTGCTCTCTGGTAATGTATGCAGCTTTGAATGTAAGTGGAGTTATGCAAAATCTGTAATATCTCAATCGCTATGAACTGACACATATAAAGGATATAAGAAGCTTCACTGCCTCAGTGTAGAGATCCCAGAAAACCAGCAGATACCATTTACCTGCACGATACATTTACAAACGATCACAACAGAAAGCAGAGGTCTCATCTACCTGACTGAACATTGTAACAACTATACAGCAGAAAGACAGCAGGTATACATCTTACTGCACTGTACATTGTAAACAAATATCACAGCAGGAAAGACAGCAGGTCTGTGCAGATCTTTGCGTTAATGAGTTAAACAGCTTGCCAATTGGGAGATTTGTAACATGAAAGGACCCTATTGGGGACCACAGGAATCAGAACCAGGACTGAAAGTCCATGTATTGGATTCCTGTAGAAGTGACGAGTCATATACAGTGAGGGGTCAGGGGGATTGGAGCTCCTGTATTCCCCTGATAGCTGGGGGTCCGGCATTTATTATCAGTGATGTGTATACTGGTGACACTTCGGGGGGGTCTTTGCCTGTAATGTATGAAGACGTCCCCCATAATGAGGCCATTGGTTCTGCTCGCCCCTCATTAAGCTGCAGCGCTCTGGACCTTTGCCGTGTGATCCGCTCGCACATATTCCCGTTACACCATAAAAGGTGGAAGCAATTTGCAGGTCTCTCTCCTCCCGGAGGCCGGGGACACGTGTTTGCTGCTCGCGTTGGCGGCTTATGATGTGATTACCGCCCCGGGGCTGGGACGCACATCACGTATAACGCGTCCACCTGCTAATGACATTTATACAAAGCCTCTGATTGTTATACGGCACCATATGCCGCCCACAGGTATCCGATCAGGAACACGGCACAGCATGGGGTCAGGTTATTGTAGGAGACGGATAGATAGGAAATAGAGATTATACATGTGAAATGGAGAGAATGATAGATGATAAGAGGGGGCACTAGTGTTACGTCTCAGATCCTGCCCAGCATCCTTCTTGGGAAAATAAAGTATCTTTTTTGTTTTTACTAAATTTTGGAGTTCCGCCCCTCTTTTTGTTGTATAGTACCAGTGGTCTGGCCACTATATGACATACATAGGAGATGGAGAGATACATAGAGGATGGTGATAGATATACAGGAGATGTAGAGAGAGAGAGAGAGAGATAGGAGATGGAGGGAGATAGATAGATACATAGTATATGAGGAGAGAGAGATAGATACATAGGAGATATATATATATATATATATGAGATAGATAGATAGATGATAGATAGGAGATAGAGTGCATCTCCTGATGATGGAGCTCTCTCCGTCTGTCTCACGTCTGTACCTTCTTGCCCCGGCAGCTCCTGCTCGGAGAGGGATGACTGGTTCAGTTGCATCGGCAGAACTGTCCAGGAATATTACAAGGCGCCGACTGTCTCCATCTACAGCAACGTGGAGGTAAGTGACAGATCGGAGCACGTGACGGGGACATGTGTATCCCCAGCGGTGGCCAGGACTACTACATAACCTTGAGCTGGTCTCCTACTCCTTCCCGTGTGTATACACAGCAGCCACCAGGAGTGAGCAGAGCTGCAGTGTAAAGCACGGTGGAGAATAAGCGCGCCCGTTGTTTTGAGGTACCCCCCGTGTCCTGGTGACGCAATGATGTCATCACGCAAGGCAGTAGAATAATGGCTGCAATACTTGCCCTGGATGATTGGGAACCACGCAGACCTTTATTGCGCCAATCTCAGCAGCCATCTTTAATAGTGAGGTTAATGACTCTCCCTCATTACAGCCTCCGCGCCCCCTCCCTCTCCCGCAGCTTAACGAGCGGTCAGGAGACGCGCCTTCCGCCATTCACCTTACTCCACCAATGAGAAATTTGGCAATTAGCGGATGTAATGTGGCGCTGGGAGCCGCGGCCGGACGCTGAGAGTTATATTTGTAGTGATACATAATACAATCCTCCGCATCTTCCCGTGATCAGGACTCATTATGTTACTAAGATTAGCGAGCGGGCGCTCTCTGCGGGCACCTTACTGGTAACACGCTGCTACGTATTATACTGCTCCGAGCCGGAACATCCCACGTGTCTCATCATTACTGGAAACAAAGAGCGAGGATGTAGTGTCAGCCGTACACAGGCCGGGAGGGGGAGATCCTCCAAAACATGGACAGAACCGGGGAGTCAAAAATACAGGATGAACCTAAAGGAACCTGTCAGCAGGAGCGACCAACACATGCAGCCATGCTATGTATTGTCCTGGGAGAGATGTGTTGTAATCCAGACCTCACACTTTGACTGTGCTCTGGCTCTCTGCAGCAGTGTATGTATGTCCCTGGAGAAGATGTGTAATTCATGCACCTCACATGCATGTGATCTTTGCTCTCTGCAGCCAGCTGTTATGTAGTTATGATCCTGGAGGATGTGTATCAATCTACACACGCTGTGCTCTGGCTCTGCAGCCAGGTTAGGTACTGTCCCTGGAGAATATGTAATCAAGACTCCACTGATGTGCTCTGTCTCTCTGGTAGCAGTGTTATGTAACTGTCCCTGGAGAGATGTGTAACAGACTCAACTGCTGATGTGCTCTGTGCTCTTGCAGAGCCAGTGTTTGTATTGTCCCTGGAGAGAGATGTTGTAATCAGGACCTCACATGCTGTGCTCTGTGCGCTCTGCAGCCAGTGTTATGTAGTCCACTGTAGAGAGTGTAATCGAACCTCACACTGCGATGTTGCTTGGTGCTCTCTGCAGCCAGCGTTATGGTATACATCCCTGATAGATGTGTGTAATCAGACTCACAAGGCGGGCCTGTGCTCTCTGCAGCCAGGGTTATGTATGGTCCCTGCGAGAGAGTGTGTTGTTAATCAGACATCACACTGTGTGCTCTGTGCTCTCTGCAGAAGCCCAGTGTTATGGTATTGTCACCTGGAGAGATGTGATAATCAGACTCACACTGGGCTGTCTGTGCTCTCGAGCAGTGTTATGTATTGTCCCTGGGAGAGATGTGTAATCAGATACCTACACCCATGTATCGGGCTCCCTGTAGCCCAGTGTTATGTATTGTCCCTGGAGAGATGTGTAATCACACCTCACCCACTGCTGTGCTCTGTGCTCTCATGGCAGCAGGGTTATGTATGTCCCTGGCAGAGCATGTGTATCAGACCTTGGTGTATGTTGTAGTAGCAGCAGGATGTGATGTATAGATTTGAATTCCAAGAATTTAGCTTATTCCAGTGCACTGAGGGTCGGTCCACAACTGACTGTGCCGTGAGTCAGTGTTATGTATTGTCCCTGGGAGAGTGTATCAAGCATTTGTGTATGTTGTTAGTAGCGCAGGACTGTGAATCCATGGATGTATAGTATATTCCAGGAATTTAGCTGATCAAGTGCCATGGGGCTGTTCTCCACTGCTGGCTTCTGTGTAGTCAGTGTAGTGTGTGTCCCTGGGGAGAGTGTATAAACTTGTGTCTGTTGTAGTAGCAGCAGGACTGTGATGCATAGAGCTATAAGGCTTATAGCTTTGTGATATTAAACTGCTCCAACATATTCTCCTCGTTTTCGACTAAATCAGCAGTAGGCATTTAACATGAACACTACTATAATCACTTGACAATAGAGGGAAGAGGCTGTGGCAGAGCAGTTCAATTGGGGAGCGCACAGAGCCAGCAGTGTGAGGAACATCCCCCCTGTGCATCCGGAATATAAATCCACATTATCACAGTCCTGCATTTGCTACTAACAACATTCTCCAGGGACATAACATAGCACTGGAGCTGCCAGTGCTGTATGTCACCAACCTGTGGCGGCAGTCAGGTGGTCTGCACATGTTATATTTAAAAGTGTTGGGTTACACTGTAGACCCCGATGTACTGCCTGATACGGGATACCAGGAGCTCAGGCTCTCCAATGTGTAACTCACCACCTAGTTCTGAAGTGAGGAATTACATCACAAAAATCTGCAGGAGACCTTACTGAAACATGTCAAGTCTGCCAGGCATGAAATAAACATGATGACATCCAATCCCTAATCGTCCACCACAGTGCAGTAGATATCCTATCACATGACAGGCAAGCAGAGATTATAGCCCAGGAACGCTCCATGCATAAAGTCTCCATCTCGCTAGTGGGGGGGTGGGATATTTGATGGAGAGCGCCTGGATCATGGATCTTGTCTCTTTCCACGCAGTGAGGGCGATTGGAATGTTCCGGGTGACGGCCGCCCCAGCATCGCCCACATGTCTCACGTCATGATGTGCATGAACTGCGGCAGCGACTTCACCCTAACCCTGCGACGCCACCACTGTCACGCCTGCGGCAAGGTGAGAGCCCGGATCAATAACAATTATCTCTCAAAGACGAGTCAAGGAGAAGACCCCCTGGATTTAGGGGAGGGGGGGCTGCTAATAGATGAAAAGAGCAAAGACACAAGAACAGTCAGGAAATACAACACCATGAAGAGGAGGCATCACCCGTCCCTCCATTATAACTCCTGGAAGTGTCATAGAGGCGTGGCCCTGCTAACATGGTCTGAGATTGTCAGCACTGATTGGACAGTGTGAGAGTAGGCGGGGATATGCCCTCAGCTGGTAACACCCAGATGCCAATATATTCACATATTTCCAGGAATAATTACAGAGGAACAGTAATACAAAAGATAATGCAGAAGACGAGCAGGGGGACATACAAGAATTACTAAGATAAGAAATGATAGGAATGATATGGAACTGATAGATCCATATGAATAGTGACATAGGGGATAGAAAGAAACAAGCACCAGATATCCGGGTGCTTCCCTCTAACACCAAGCACCCAAGTCACCCCGCCCTTCAATCCTAGATAGATAGTAAATCTGCGCACCAGACGTCCCCATGATACCGTCCCATGATGTTGACCTCTGGTCAGGGTCCACTCCAGGTTCGATAAAGCCCTCATGGGCGACCAGCCTCAGTGGGCCCCTTTGCCAGTAAAATCAGCGATTAGCTAGCATTCAATATCTGAAAAAAACAGTTAAAATCTTCCCCTTTAGTTTAATCATACCCATACACCCCCCTAAGGGTTATGTATATATAGGCCCCTCAAAATTATGGATTCATTACACACAGCCCCCTTAACCCCATGTGGCCCTGTCTGCGCACATCGCACCTCCCTCCCCTCCATGAGATATTAGTGGAAAGCCAGGCACTCTCTACTGTTTTTTGGCAGATTGTTTGCCGCAGTTGCTCGAGAAACAAATCCGCTGTGAAATTCGAAGGATGTCCTCTAAGGTCTGCAATGGCTGATACGCCGAGCTGGCGCAGTTTAAGAGTAGGTCCTGCGGACGCCTGCACCACAGCCCCACTAGTGCACGGGTGATAATATAGGCGCCGGGTGTTGTTATGGGACTGCTCCTATAAGGTGTCTTCTCCGTGTTCCGCAGCGCTGAGCAGGATAAATATGGGACATGCAGGCGCGGAGCGGAAGGGCGCACACCCTCTCCATAGTCATGGGGGTGGACTCAGTAGTAGCGTGCTGTGTAGACAATTCTGGGTGATTTATGTGACTATTTTATGCCATCTCTGCTCCAATACTGTACAGAAGCTGGCGTCAGCCAATGCCAACACGTTCCGAGCATAGATGCCAAGGTCGGCGGCGCGACCTTCACTCCATGCGCTCCACGCTTTCACGTCGTTGCCTTCAAGAGCGACACAAGAAAGTTGCCCTCGTCTGATGGAGTAAGGACAATAGCCCCACCCCTTCCTGAAATACTCTGTGTTTGCGCGGGGCCCCGATCCATATCCACTGTATGTAAACTCACTGTGTGCCCAAACATTCAGCAAATAGCTCTCCTGAAAGACTCTGTGCTGCTAGGGACCCCATGTCTTCCACTATGTATTTTAGAGCCTCTCACCAGTTGGTAGCGCACTCTTTCATCAAATACTCTGTGGCGACCCTGACTCTTAACCAGATAATATATGTGACCTCCATGGTGCTCCATTTTCCTTCTCACACACACTGTCCCCTCCTTATTAAATACAGGAGCAGCCTCCAAACAGATCAGTGTAGTCCTCTCCTGAATTTATGCGCGATTGACTCAGAGTCTTATTCTCACTGATGCTAACAGTATAAAAACAACCGCCAAAGCTGTGTGAAGTTTAAAATCAAGTAATAAAATCATACTTATCCTGAACGATCCTGAGTGTACATCCTGTATTATACCCCAGAAGCTGCACTCACATTTGCTGCTGGTGCAGTCCACTGTACATACATGACCATACTTATCTGTACTGATCCTTAGTTACATCGCTGTAATACTCCAGGCTGCACTCACATCATGATGCTGTGCAAGTCACTGTACATACATGACATTACTTACCTGTATGATCCTGAGTTAACATCCTGTGATATATACTCCAGGAGCTGCACTCACTATTCTGCGCTGCTGTGCAGTCATGCTGTGTACATACATGACAGTAATATCATGTACTGAGCCTGAGTGAGTTACATCCTGTATTATTACTCCAGAGCGCACTCACTATTCTGACTGCTGGTGCAGTCACTTGTACATTACATGACATAAATTATCGTATTGATCTAGTAACATCCGTATTATACTCCAGAGCTGCACTCACTATTCTGCGATGCTGGGCAGTCACCTGTACATTACATGACATTACTTATCTGTACTGATCTGAGTGTACATCCTGATTATACCCCAGAGCTGCACTCACTATTCTGCTTGTTTTTTTTTTTTTGTTTGGCAGTTCACTGTGTTACAACATGACATTACTATCCATGTATGATCCTGAGGTACATCCGTGTATATTGCCCCAGAGCTGCACTCACTATTTGCTGCTGTGTGCCGCATGTGTACATACATGACATATTATCGTTACTGATCCTGAGTTACATCCTGCTATTATACCCAGAGTCTGCACTCCACTATTCTGCTGTGGTTGCAGTCCATGTGTACATACATGACTTATTAATCCTGTACTGATCCTGAGTTACATCCTGTATGATACTCCAGAGCTGCATCAATATTCATGCGTGGGCAGCATGTGTACACACTGACATTACTTATCCTGCACATGATCTGGTTACATATCCGGTATTGATACCCAGAAGCTGCACTCACTATTATGTGCTGTGCAAGTCACTGTTACTAATGAATTATTATCCTGTATGATCCTGAGTTCTCATCCTGTATATTATCCTCCAGAGCTGCACCACTATTCTGCTGTGGTGCAGGTCAGTGTACATACAGACATTACTTATCCTGTACTGATCCTGGATACATCCTCAAGTATTATACCCCAGAGCTGCACTCACTATTCTGCTGCTGTCGAAGTACTGTGTACATACAGTGACAGTACTTATCACCTGTTACTGATCTCGGAGTTACATCTGGATTATAACTCAGAGCTGCACTCACTATTCTGTGCATGCTGGTGCAGTCATCGTTACAATACATGACATTACTGATCTGTACTGATCCTGATGTACACCTGTATATACTCCAGGGCTGCACGCATATTCTGCTAGCTGGTGCAGTCACTGTGGACATACTGACATTACTTATCTCTGTACGATCTGAGTTACCATCCTGGATTATACTCCAGAGCTGAATCACTATTCTTGACTACTGGTTGCAGTCACTGTGTACATAATGACATTACTATCTGCTAACTGATCCTGAGACATTCCTGTATTATTACTCCAGGGCGCACACTCACTATTCTGCTGTGGTGCAGTCACTGTGTGCATACTGAACATTATTATCCTGTACTGAGTACCTGAGTTACAATCTGTATTATACACCAGAGCTGCACACTGCACTATTTGTGCATGGTGCAGTCAATGGTACATACATGGACATACTTATCCTGTACTGATCCTGAGTTACATTGTATTATACTCCAGGGCTGCACTCACATCGCCTGCTGGTTGCAGTCACTGGGGGGGTCATGCACTAAGGGCCCGATTCGCTTTTCCTGACGTGTACCCGAATATTTTCCGATTTGCGCCGATTTCCCCTTATTACCCCGGATTTTGGCGCACGCGACGGTGATTGTGGTGCATCGGCGCCGGCCATGCACGCAACGGAAATCGGGGGGCGTGGGCCAAGCGAAAACCCAACGGATTCGGAAAAAACTGCAGCATTTAAAAAAAGAAATGTGTCGCTGGGAACGCTTACTTCACTCAGCCCGAGCCGGTGAAACTCCCGTGCGTTCAGATGCTTTTCAACGCAGCAACGCCACCTGGTGGACGGCGGAGGAACTACCTTGATGAATCCCGGCCGGACCCGAATCCAGCGCAGAGAACGCGCCGCTGGATCGCGAAACGGACCGGGTAAGTAAATCTGCCCCACGCGTGGACATACATGACATTACTTATCCGTATTGCCTGAGTTACATCCTGTATATACTCCAGAGCGCACTCACTATTGCTGCTGGTGCAGTCACTGTGTACAACATGACATTACTTATCCGTACTGATCCTGAGTTACATTCCTGTATATACCCGAGCTGCACTCACTATTCTTGCAGCTGGTGCGTCACTGTGGCATACATGGATTACTTATCCTGTACTGATCCTGAGTTACATCCTGTACTCTACCCCAGAGCTGCACTACTATTCTTGCTGGTGCAGTAATGTGTAATACATGACATTACTATCCTGTACTGATCCTGAGTTAAATCTGTATTATACCCAGAGCCTGCACTCACTATTATGCTGCTGGTTGCAGTCACGTGTACATACGTGACATTACTTACCTGTACTGATCCTGAGTTATCATCCCTGGATTATACTCCAGAGCGTGCACTCACTATTCTGCTGCTGGTGCAGTCATGTGGTACATACTGACATACTTATCCTGTACTGATCCTGAGTTACATCCTGTATTATACTCCAGAGCTGCACTCACTATTCTGCTGCTGGTTGCAGTCACTGTGTACATACAGACATTACTTATCCTGTACTGATCCTGAGTACATTCCTGTATTATCCCCAGGATGCACTCACTATTATGCTGCTGTGTTTGCAGTCAATGGTACATACGTGACATACTTATCCTGTAACTGATCCTGAGTTACACACCTTGATTATACTCCAGAGCTGCACTCACTATTCTGCTGCTGGTGCAGTCACTGTGTACATACATGACATTACTTATCTGTAATGATCCTGAGTTACATCCTTATTATACTCCAGAGCGGCACTCACTATTCGCTGCTGGTGCAGTGTCACTGTTCATACATGACATTACTATCCTGTACTGATCCGGAGTTACATCCTGTATTTACTCCAGAGCTGCACTCACTATTTCTCTGTGGTGCAGTCACTGTGTACATACATGACATTACTTATCTGTACTGATCCTGAGTTACATCCTGTATTTATACCCCAGAGCATGCACTCACTATTCTGTGCTGGTGCAGTCACTGTGTACATACATGACATTACTATCTGTATGACCTGAGTTACATCCTGTTATTATACTCCCGAGCTGCACTCACTATTCTGCTGCTGGTGCAGTCACTGTGTACATACATGACATTACTTATCCTGTACTGATCCTGAGTTATACTCTAGAGCTGCACTCACTATTATGCTGCTGGAGCAGTCACATCAGGCCAGCAGGGGTAGTATCTGATCCCCTCTCAGCCTGTGATTACACATGTGAAGCACTTGCTGCATATTCATAAGAGCATACTGCATGAATATTTGCCATTGTACCCCAGGGAAACATGTAATTACTCGCCTCTGTGTCTTCAAGTGTAACATACGACGCGTCTCATGGCGGGTATTAGTAGCGCACACATTGCGCCATTGTGCAGGAACAGCTGCGCTGTAGGAGATGCAGATATGGTGTTATAAGTGAAGTGAAACCATCCTGCTCTGTGTTACCTCCTCCTTCAGGGGCAGAGGTGCTCAGTGATGACTGGTGCAGGAGCTGACAATCTACTGTGTGTGTATGTGACGTCATGTGATCTCTGTCCCTCCACAGGCCGCAGCTTCCGGGGAAAGTTCTTCCATTAGCGGCTATTTACACCGGTGCAAGAAGGGCAAAAAATACTGGAAGAAACGCTGGTTTGTTATTAAAGGCAAAGTGCTGTACACGTACACGGCCTGCGAGGTGAGGGGCGCTCAAACTGTACATTTATAGCTTATTGTCACCATACAGAACACAGCCAGGGTTAGCTATGGTCCCTGGAGAGATGTGGAATCAGACCTTTGTGTAGCAGGACTGTAAAATATATGGATTTATATTGTCATTTTCTCCAGGGAGCGTGGTCCTCACACTGCTGTGCTCTCTGTAGCTAGTGTTCGGTATTGTCCCTGGAGTTGTTTAATCAGACCTTTCTGTATGTTAGTAGCAGCAGAACTATGGATTCATATCCCTGGATTATAGCTTCTCCAATAGGAGGTTATCCTCACACTGCTGTACTCTTATTTCTCTGCATACAGTCACCCCCTTTCAGCAACTGTTGTAGTTTCCCAAAGCGTAATCCTTTCCTTAGAGGGGTATTGGAGAGGCCTAATGTAGACTACACAGAGCACAGCAGTGTGAGGACAACAACATTAATAGAGATCACACAAAGAAAGTTCTGTAACTTTCTAATGGACTTTGTTTCACTCTCACAGAACTCTAAAGATCTCTGCTTGCTGTCTGCAAATGTTCCAGTACTGCATAACCCCAAAGACTAAGTTGTAATCCTAACAGCTGAGGGTTTGCTACAACTGTATCCAGTCTAGAAAATCCTTTGTGAAGACAATACTTTGTGCTACTCTCTCCCCTGACCTGATATTACGTTACAATGTGTCAGTGCAGATAAAAGCCGTGAGAAGTATTAGATCCCATTTACTGACTGCAAGCAGAGATCCTAAAACAAAAAAAAGTACATTATTAAAAGATCCCTTTAATTTGTGAGGTAACATTGGTATCCCCATATATATCCTGTGTGGTGTATTACATCACTGACCTCCTATACCCCCTTGTATATACATTGTATCCATCCTGTATGCTGCATAGTAACACTGCCCCCCATACCCCTCCTATATACCTAGTATCCATCCTTTGTAGTGTAACACTGCCCCACTACCCTCCTGTATATACAATATATCCATCCTGTGTAGTATATAATAACTCTGACATCCTGTATATACATTGAATCCATCCTGTGTAGTGTATAGTAATAATTATCCCAGTAAGTGATTGTCCTGCCTATCCATTGCTGTACAGTAACACTGACCCCCCCCCCATTCCCTCCTGTATATACATTGTATCCATCCTTTGTAGTGTAACACTTCCCCCCCCCTCCTGTATATACAATATATCAGTCCTTTGTAGTATATAACTGACATCCTGTATATACATTGTATCCATCCTGTGTAGCGTATAGTAATGCTGATCCTAATGTGAGTGTCTGCTATATCCCTGTATACAAATGACGTATAGTACACTGCCCCCCCCCCTTCCCCCAACTGTATTACATTGGTACCATCCTTGTTAGTGAACCTCCCCTGCCCCACTACCCTCCTGTATATACATTATATCCATCCTTTGTAGTATATAGTAACTCCTGACCATACTGTATTACTTGAAAAATCCATCTGTTGTAGTGTATAGTACTAATTCTCCCATAAGTGATTGCCTGCCATTCACTTGCTGTCACGCTTAACACTGCCCCCCCCCATACCCCTGTATATACCATTGTATCCAATCCTTTTAGTGTAACACTATTCCCCCCCCCTCTCGTATTACATTTATATAGGTCCTTATGTATATAACTGACATCCTGTATATACATTGTATCCATCCTGTGTAGCGTATAGTAATGCTGATCTAAGTGATTGTCCTGCCTATAATCCCTGTATATACATTGCTGTATAGCTACACTGCCCCCCCCGACTCCTCCCATACCCTGTATAACATGTTATCTCATCCTTGTAGTGTCGATATCTGACTAGGATGTGTACTGTCATGGCATTTGCCTTATACCCCCTGTATAACGAGTGCATCACTCCTGTTATTACATTATATCCCCCGCCTTGTAGAAATAATAACAGACCCTCGTATATGAATTGCATCCATCCCTGTTGTTTTAATGTTGGTAATGCCTGATCAAGTGTATTGTCACCTGCCTATCTCTCCTGTATATCCATGCTGTTTAGTTCACTGACCCCCATATACTACCCTATATACATGCATCCATCCTGTCTGGTAAGGACACTTAACCCTCCTGTATCATGACATTGTATCCATCCGTGTGCTGCACGGTATAGTCCCTTACCCTCCTGTTATACATTGTACTCCATCCTGTGCTGTCAAGAACACGGACCCCTAGACTCCCTATAATACATTGTATCCATCCTGGTGTGCCGTTATAGTAAACACTTGCCCCGCCCCTTATAACAATTGTTTCCATCCTGTGTGCCGATATATGGTCAGAAGCTAACATGCGCCCATCCTGGTATATACTTGTACCTCCTCTGTGCGATGCCGTTTTAATAGTAACCACTTGACCCCTGTAATAACATTGTACCATCTGTGTGCTCGTATAGTAACACTGCCCCCCTGTATATTACATTGTTGATCTCACCTGGGTGCGTATGTATCACTTGCTTCCCCCCTTGTATAACTTGTATCCCTCCTGTGTGCCGTTTTATAGTAACACTTGCGCCTCCTGTATCTACATTGTACCATCCCGGTTGCGTATCGTAACACTTGGCCCCCCTGTATATACATTGTATCCATCCTGTGTGCCGTATAGTAACACTTACCCCCCCGTGTACATACATTGTTCCATCTGAGGCCGATAGTATTGATTAACCTGCCCCCTGTTATCATACATTTGGGGTCATTTTTACTAAGGCCCATTCGCGTTTTCTCTCCGATGTGTTTCCCTAACTATTTCCGTTGGTGCTCCGATTTACCTGAATTGCCCCGGGATTGTGACGCACGTATCGGATTGTGGCGCATCGGCCCGGCATGCGCGCGAGACGGAATCGGGGCGTGGCCGACCGAACAACCTGACGATTCGGAAAATCGCCCGCTCATTAAAAACCCGAAAAGAAGTGTCGCTTGGGAAGCGCTCTACCTCATCACTCTGGTCCAAGGTGGTGCCATTCCGGCGCGGATGAGATTGACTTCAGCGCAGCAGCGCACCTGGTTGGACGGCGGAGGAGGATACTACCTTCTTAAATAATCCCGGCGTGACCCGAATCGCATAGCAGAACGCGCCCACTGGCTAGCGAATGGGCCGGGAATAAATTGCCCCATTGTAATCATCTGTGTGCCTGCATATGTACACTTGCCCCCCTTTGTATAACAGTAAACTCCATCCGTGTTCCAGTACGTAAAACTGCCCCCTTGTATTACTTGTATCCATCCTGGTGCTTTGTCGTATAGTAACCCTTGCACCCTGTTAATAATTGTATCCAATCGTTGTGCGATGAATCACACTTGCCCCCCCGTAAGACATGGTATCCAGTCCAATGGTGCATGTGAGAGATAACAGGCTCCCCCGGATACGACTTGTATGCGCTCTGTGCCGTATAGTAAACACTTACCCTCTGTATTACACTTGTATCCAGTCCTGTGTGCCGTATAGAACATTACCCTCCTGTATATAATGTGTATCCATCCTGTGTGCCATTATGGTAACACTAACCCCCTGTAATATTAAATGTATCCATCCTGTGGCCGTTTAGTAAACTTACCCTCCTGTATATACATTGTATCCGATCCTGTGTGCGTATATAAACACTTACCCTCTGTATATCATTGTATCCTCCGTGTGATATACACTCGTATCGTACACTGTGCGTTAGTACACTTACCCTGCCCCTGGTATAGCATTGTATCATCCTGTGTTGCCGTTCTGTAGTAAAACTACCACCACTATTACATGCTATCCATACTGTGTGCTGTATAGAACACTTACCCTGCCTGTATATACATTGTATCCATCCGTTGTGCCGTATAGATACACTGACCCCTTTACCCCTTACGATCATCTGTAGGGTATTACCCTCACACTGAATATAGTATCCATCCTGTGTGCCGTATTAGAACCTTACCCTCCTGTAATATACAAATGTCATCCATCCTTGTGCGTCTTATAGAAACATTACCCCCCTATTATATCAATTGAATCCATCCTGTGTGCGTTATGTAACACTTACCCTACCTGTATAGTACATGTAGTCCATCTGTGTGCGTATGTAACACTGGACCTCCCTATATATCCTTCCCTATACACTTGATCCATCCTGTGATGTATAGTACACTTGCCCCCTGTATAATACATTGTATCCATCTCTGGTGCAGTCAGTAGTACCACTTGCCCCCCGTAGATACATTGTATCCATGCTGTTGCGTTAGTACACTTACCTCCTCCCTTGATCAGTACATGTATCCATGCCTGTGTGCCGTATAGTAACACTGACCCCCTATACATGAATCCTGTATTTCCTGAGTGCGTATAGGTAAACACGTACCCCCTTATACTCCCCCTATATACATTGTATCCATCCTGTGCTGTATAGTAACACTTGCCCCCCCTGTATATACATTGTATCCATCCTGTGTGCCGTATAGTAAACACTTGCCCCCCTGTATATACATTGTATCCATCCTGTGTGCCGTATAGTAACACTTACCCTCCTGTATATACATTGTATCCATCCTGTGTGCCGTATAGTAACACTGACCCCCTATACTCCCCTATATACATTGTATCCATCCTGTGCTGTATAGTAACACTTACCCCCTATACTCCCCTATATACATTGTATCCATCCTTTGTAGTATATTAACACTGAGCCTGAGTGAAGTTGCCCCCCCATTGTTCAAATCTAACAAAATTGATGTCAAATATTTGTGCCGCTATCGTTAAGATATCAATATAAGCTTCCAGAGGTCAACCAGCCCCCCCAAACAAAACTGGAGCCAATGAATTCTGCTAGGTTTGTGCTGCTTTTGTTTTGAAGATATAAACTAAATTTTAAAATTCAGAAGGTCAGACAGCCCCCCCCCCTATTAACTGAAACAAAAGTGGCGTCAAACGTTTGTCCAGCAAAAATTTTATTGATCATTTTTTCCAGAGGTCATCAGAGTTCATTCCTTGAAAGTAAAATGTGCTTGCTAGCTCCCCCTGGTGAACAAACCAGAGAAGTGTCACTAGGTTTGTGTGTTGTTGTTTTAGCAGTTCATCCCAAACACCTTAACTTATGTAAACACCTAAACATACCTTAAAAACGATAGCGGCACACATGAAAATTTTTGCTGCACAAGCGGTTAATGTGTGTGTGGTGGGGGAGGGGTGGCTGACCTTTACAATTTAGTTAATATCTCCAAAGAAAAAAAAAAGCAGCACAAACAAACATTTGAGCAGCTACTGATGGTCTGATCACCTCCTCCGATTGATGCATCAAGGACCCCCCCCCCCACATCTCCGGATGATTCACTTTTTGTTTTCCTTCATCCTTTTCTAGGACAAAATTGCCACAGAAAGTTTACCCCCCTTTTTATAGGTTTCCACTGTGCCTAGAACAACTGGGACCAGAACCCTAACTGGGCAACAGTGTCCAGCTGTCCCACAGCAGAACCTGTTCTATAGCTTTCAGGCAGCAGACACCAATGCCGCCCTCAGGTACCTATCTCCGGCTGCTGCTGCCTCTCCGCCTTCCTACTGGTCTGTCTGTGTCTACGGGGATGCTGGGAGTTGTAGGTACTACACTGCTACAGAGGAATAGGGATGAAGCCCACCCCCTTTATTCTATTCAGGTATAGAATAGAGGGTTTTAGCAGGATCCAGGCCTTTACACCGCAAATGGTTCGAAGAGTTTTGTGAAAAACCCCAAACCCCCCAGGGGGCCTTATAAATGAATCCTGTAGTCATTAGCGCTCATTTTGCCCTTGATACCTCGACGGGTCCAATACTCTCTACAGATTAGCTGAAGAGAAGAGAGTCTTTGGGTCGCAGGGATGTGGATCTGCGCTGGATACTCAAGTTAGGGGGTCACCATTAAAAGGGGGGTTACCCACCAACGCTATTAACTGTACCCACCTGAAAACAGAAAGGTACCCTGCTGCTCTATTCATCCTGTGGCGTGGGGGGAAGCGGCAGAGCAGGTACGAGCGCTAGGTTATCTCCATCAGTCCATGGGCCAGCAAGAAAGAGCAACAGCGCAATGTCGGCCTGCTGATCCATTCAGTGGGGATTCAATGATGCCCATTCTCCTGATCTGTGTTATAGGGGCTAACCTTGTTTACGCACTAGACAACCCTAAGAAAAGAAATACCAGAATTACACCTTACCCCCCTTTGTATAAAGGGACCAATGATCCAGAAACAGCAATCTGCGTATCGTCTATCGGGATGTGAGGACCCTCCGCCTACGGAGCACATAAGGGGATCGGTCCACAGTCCTGGCACTCGGATCCCATCGACATCCCCGATTCGCCAACATCCTGGTTCTTCCTCGTTTATTTTAAATCTTCTCTCATTTCTTTGGCTGGTGATATCGTGGCATGTTCTATACAATATTACTGACATACTTGACTAAACTACCTGCACGTTCAACTCTACAGGGCTGCGACAAACTACAAACATCCCAGCCGCCCACAATTAAGGTGTAAATAAGTTTCACAGCAGCTGGGGGGCCCACCTTCTCTTGAAGAGCAGGCCATCCAGATCTGTGGTCTCTAATTGACATCCCAAATATACTAGTTACTCATAGGAAAGGTATTCATACTCACATGTTCACCTCCAAGCTGCAATTGTGCAATGGTGTAAGTTTTTCGCCCCTGCTGGAGAAAGATGCCTGTTGAGAACAAATAAGACCAACATTGGGAAAAAAAATGCGTCCGATTGTTCAACAAGTTCTGGGGAAGGAGGGAGGTGGAGGGTGTTACCGCAGAGCTCTTCCATGTGCCAAAACTTCACAGGCTGTTAACTGTACAAGAGCATTTCCCCTCCCTGTGAAAGCTTACAGGGTGACCGTGTCTGAGGGCGCAGGAGCGGCGAGGCAGTTTGACCAGCTGTGTGAAGTTAACTCCTTCTGGTTTATCGGCCCACTTTCAAAATGGTGATTTTAGCCCCAAAAGAGGGCCTGGATAACATCTATAAGAGTGCTTCCACCGAATGGAGGATTTCCTTTCCGCACAACACGAATGCAGAGAGCTGTCGGTGGTGAAACTGTTGCAGTGTGACACACAGGAGGAGTTGCCAATCTGCTACACCACACGACATATATAACAGCATATTTACCTGGACTTCTTTCCATTTTAGCTGTTAATGATCCGCAAGATTCTACAAGAATATTATTACAAAATGTAAAACAAAACAATAAACTGAGCACCGCAAGAAATTTCGAGGCCATACAACCCTTTACAGCAGCGCTACGTATACTGCAGACGCTTTGTTCGTAGAATCACCCCCTAAATATCCTTTTCGTCTCTTGGCAGGTGGGTGTTGAGGCCACATTAAAGCTGCGTCGGTTCTTTATAGCATCCGCTCGCCGCAGACGCCGCTCAAAACAATGAACATTATGTCAGATGTAAATTCAACGCTTTCAGAAGACACCAAAAAGGAAAAAGGGAACATTTTTTTCGGAAAGCGGAGGTCCTATGGCGCTCCCCGCCTCGGCGCTAGCAGACAGACCAGCAAGGGACTGGACCCTTCATCTCCTCAGCTTCTATGGGTGGAAGTATTATGGGTGCGGGCAGGGGTCCTCCCTCGCCTCCTCGTCACTTTGGGTTTTATTCCAAAAAGACAATCCCCCCTTTGTCCCTCCCCGTTTTGTACACATTCCCTTATGGCGATTAGCAGGTAAGTTTATATGGTTTTTAGCAGACTTATGGGGGCGGGGGGGTGCCAGCCACACGTTCATGATTCATTATGGAAGACACCCACCTCCACAGGACCTGCAGGCTCATTTTATATGCATTGTCACGTGCCTATAGGACAGAACGGCCATCAAAGGTGGAGTTCCCTTTAAGCAACCTGACAAACCTATCATCTATGAACCTCTCCCATATGATGGAGGAGATGGAAGCCGACCTTATACTTAGACTGGACTTGGCATCCCACCCCCCCAGCAAAGAAATACATAGCACAGTCCTCATCCGTGGTCATCACCCCAGCTTTCCCCCAAAGCCTGAAGTAGGACACATCTGCTTGCTATGTACTGACATCAACATAACACTCCGATTTCAGTGATCCAGATCATGAACCCCCGGGGAAGCTCAGGTGAATATAAAGCGTGCAGGTCGGCGGATACACACCTTGCTGACTCCTTACGACCCAATCTACGTGCTGGTGACGGCCTGCTGGGGTTAGTAGGCCCTTGCCTGTTATTCCTCTGATCCGTGCATTGCGGCCCCCCCGGGTTGTTCTTCCATGATAGAACGTCGTTGTGCTATGCCGTGTTCCCCAGAACTTTGCTTATTCTTTCAATCCGAAGCCTTAAGACGTCCGTTATTCACCAGCTAAACAACGCCAGTATTCACTCCAACCTACGAACAGTGGGGATCGGTCCGAAGTATCTGTACCACTAAAGAGTTTACCGTGTGCCCTTATATACCATGTGTCTGTCTTACTACATGGTCTGTTCTGGCCTCCATGCTTTACCCTGCAGCTTTGCTTCCTTATATACACTGCAACATAGACACAGCAAACAACTAAAGAACGAAGGGAAGAGCCCGGAGATCCACATACAACAATGGCCATAATGTATCTGTATTACAGCAGCAAATTACTGATCCCTATGGAGCCGATACTTCAGGTGGAATATGATCCATATAGGAGGTGCATGACCTCTGTATAAGCCCACAGGCTAAAGTCTGGTCTTCTGTGCGAGTCCATCATCCCTATGGTCCTGCTAGTCCAGGTGTGAGGATCCCAGCGAATCCCTATCATCCCTATGGTTACTTTTCAGCTTCCCAATGGGTGCAGGGTCCTGGGTACTAATGAAGGAATTATCAGGCATCATAATAGTAACTGGGGAGAGAAGTCCTGGCAGGTGACAGCCCAGAGACTGTTACACAAAGATAAGAATAAGACCCAAGTATTTTTTTTAATGAAGACTACATTTATGTTCAATAAAATCAACAGAAAACACTATTCCTATTGTGTTAAAAAGATGTAAAAATCATTTATAAAAAGCCCCACCCATCATCCCTATGGTCCTGCTAGTCCAGGTGTGAGGATCCCAGCGAATCCCTATCATCCCTATGGTTACTTTTCAGCTTCCCAATGGGTGCAGGGTCCTGGGTACTAATGAAGGAATTATCAGGCATCATAATAGTAACGTGGGAGGAGGCAGCAAAGACACAACATTAAGGGGACAATAAGATATTATAGAGATAGAGAGCTGGGGAGTCCTGGGCAAGAGAGGTCCTCAGCAGCTTATGTAGAAGGGTTTCCCCCCTCCATAAGGCTGCATTCACGCACTGCGTTTTTGGGAATTCTTATTATTCCCCTCTCCCCATGTATGTTCTAATCTCAGGTACATTACACATTGTTTACACGGATGCCCGGTCTGCATTCTATGTGACGGAGGGCAACTTACTCCCACAAATAGATGGAAGCAGATGATGCACCCCTCAGAGATATTCTGCATATCTATGATGTTATTGTGGCCCCTGTGGGCGGTTTAATATGACAGAGTGGCCCCCAGACTAGAAAAGGTGATTCAACCGATTAACATTTTACCAGAAATACATAAAACTGTATATTTGTGGCTAAGAATTGGACATCAGAGAGAAAAGTAAAGATCTCACAATGGGGCAGATTTACTTACCCGGTCCATTCGCGATCCAGCGGCGCGTTCTCTGCGGTGGATTCGGGTCCGGCCGGGATTTATTAAGGTAGTTCCTCCGTCCACCAGGTGTCGCTGCTGCGCTGAAGAGCATCGGAACGCGCTGGAGTTCACCGGCTCGGGCTGAGTGAAGGTAAGTGCAAGCTCCGCGACAGATTTTTTGTTTTAAATGCGGCGGTTTTTCCGAATCCGTCGGGTTTTCGTTCAGCCACGCCCCCCGATTTCCGTCGCGTGCATGCCAGCGCCGATGCGCCACAATCCGATCGCAAATCGGAAATATTCGGGTAACACGTCGCTAAAACGCGAATCGGGCCCTTAGTAAATGACCCCCAAAGTGTCCATGGATAAACATAACTATAATAGTCAGTGACTGCCTTGTAGCAGGATGAGAGGCTTCCATATACCTGTGTGGGGTCACTGGGGGTCGTATGAGGGAAGGAGAATCGCACAAACCGTCCAGGAACACAGATCCAGGAATGAAAATGTTTCTTGTTGTTCTCCAAATTCAGTCAAGTTCTGCACCCCTAGAATATTGTAAGCGGCAAAATGATCCAAGGAGTTCCTGGGATATGACACTGATGACCTTTAGGCTAGGATGCTCTATGTGACAGGGTCTGACCTCAGGGCACATAAAGGAGATCTACCACCAGAATCCATCCGTATAAATCGGGGACATCACTCGTAGGCCCCGGGACTGTGGTAATCTTCTTATATCTGTTATCAATGGCCTCCGTCCTCCTAAAATCAACTTTTATAATTATGCTAATGAATCTGAGAGCGCTACTGTGATCTCAGTCTCCCCCTTGCACGTCCTGTACTCTCAGCAGCAGTGGAAGGTGGAAGTATAATAGTAATAGGCAGTGTAGCTACAACATGGAGGAGCTAGGGAAGCTCTTCTGGCTCATTAGCATAATTCTAAAAGTTGATATTAGAAGGAAGGAGGCCATGGATAATAAATATAAGAAGATTATCACAGCCGCGGTGTCTGGAATACGAATAAGGCTACATTCACACGAACATATGTGGGGCATATGTACAGCCACAAGCTTGCGTCCGTAAATACGTCCCCCATAGGTGGCAATGGCACCTTACCGCTCCGTACACGGGAAATAGATAGGACATGTCTATATTTCCCCATGTTACGGCTCGTATGCCGCGCATTCCTATGGAGAGGGGTCACGACTCCACCTCTCCATCGCAGCGGACGTATGCCCACCTAGCCATTGCTGTGCGGGCATACGTTTTTCTGAATGCAGCCTAACACAGGATTCTGTCCAAGCTGCTGTAATTCAGTGTTAAAGAAGTAGAATAAAGTCCCCTGACCCCGATCACCGCAGCAGCCATAACCCGGTCTCTCCATTAGCAGGACATCACTACTGAGGAGGCTGCAGTTCTAATCTGGCCATGTGGCTGTACTGCTGCAGGTGCTCTATACTGACATTAGTACACTAGGGATCCTTTATAGGGCAGCGTTCTCTTGCTGTACATTGCCCAGCGTACTACTGAGATAACATGTTGAGAGTTGTGGTTTTGCAGATTGGAGACTTCAGTTTTGGGGCATTATACTCTTGTCCTGCCCCCTCCCCCGGGCTGAGCCGCAGATCTGGGGCGCGGGCGTCATCTCTGTAATCAGCTCCCTCTCCTCGGGTTCTGGCTGGATGGATGAGCAGTAATGAGGCGTCTTCCGGTTCAGGGCCTTTCTTCTCAGCCTATAATTAGCCTCTCCCCGATCTGCTCCGATGTCCCTCAGGGTTTATTAGAGGCCTCGGAGTGTGACGGACGCTCCGCTCGTTACGTAGATGAGCGCCGCTCCCCCAACCCGTCCCACATTCTCCTCGTCCTTTAATAAAACATCTGTACGGGGGTCCGGGACACGGTGATCGATCGCGCAGGTCGTTGTAAGCTCCTTTACATTCATTAATCCTGAGCCTGGAGATTTCCATCACAGACGTCTCATAAACTCTATAATAAATGCAGAATAAAAATGTAAAACATCGGAATGATCCCCAAGGCCGGTGTTGGGGGATCTGCATTCCTAAAAGAATTTAGTCGTTTGGTTAACAATTCAGCCTTGATTTATAATGGCCTCTCGTTTGGTGTATACAGCTCTCGTGCACACTGATGGGTCTGGGTCACAATAACAAGTCTCCTGAAGTCTGAGCTTGAGCCACATTTCCCGCTCCTAGGTCTCAGGTAGAGGAGACAGGTGTAGTAAGCCAAGGACACATGGCTCTGCATCCGAGCTGTATACACAAAACAGCATCTATGCTGACATTGCATTTTGTGAACATTGCTCTGCCAGGGGTTTGCAACCAATGAAATATCTGCATCTTCTCCCCCAGGTTCAGGAATCTTCAGTGATGACCAGCTCCTCCCAGCGCATCCAAATAATCTCCACCGACTCTGCCGTATCCACCCCCCAGCGCATCCAGGTAAGAGGCACAGACAATGCAAGATATTCCTGGTGCTATGGAGGCTCCTCCCTTCTTATCAGGGAGGTCCCTCCCTCTTTATGATGCTCCTCCCTTCAGTTTACAGAAGAGCTATTGCTGTCGAGCTGTCAGCTATCACATGTATAAGTGGAGCCTCGCTGCAGTGTAAAGCATGGCAGAAAGACAGAAGAGCAGATAGGAAGGAGATGTGAGACTCGCGCATCTTGCACTTGTTTGTGAGCAGTTTTCGGGCTGCAAGCGACAGCCCCATGGTCCCTTGTTTGTGCCCATCACCCCATTGAACTAAATGGGACATGAGCCTTAGACCTCCAACAGACAGTGCGACTGTGACATTAACAGTCCTAGTGTACACCATGGCATAAAGACAGAGCAGATGGTGAATATCAGACAAACTCAGACTCTGAGTGTAACTAAGCTGTAGTCACTGATCATATGGATACATGTCTGAAAGGGGCTGACCAAAGCTTAAAGGAAATCTAGCGTCAGAATCCATCCAGGGACACTTACTCATAGATCCGGGCACTGGGACGGTGTTAATCTTCTTATATTGTTATCCATGGTCTCCTTCATGCTGAAATCAACTTTTATAATTATGCTAATAAGGGAGTGTTTTCAGAGCCCCCCCCTGTGCTGTAGCTTCACAGAGGAGGAGGCCATGGGTAACAAATATACTAAAGATTACCACAGTCACGGTGCCTGGGTCTATGAGTAAGTGCCCCTGGTTTAAAGGTTTTCTTTAAATATTGATCAGTGAGGGTCCGGCTGCTTGGATATCACCAGTCACGTGAATAGGGGTCCCATTATCCCCCTAAGGAATGGAGCATGAGGCCACGCATTCACCATGCCATTCATGCTCAGTGGCACTGCCATAGGGAAGTGCTGTACCCGGCTATCTCTGGCGCTCCCATAGAGAATGAATGCTTGACCCACCCTTGGCAATGAGACCGACTTTCTGAGATTGATGGGGGGGCCCCAGCAATCAGACCCCCATTATATCAGAGTTATAGAATAACATTTATCCCTGGAATGGAGCAGAGCTGCAGTGTAAAGCAAGAAATAGGACAGATGAGACAGAAGACTACAATAGACAAGTGACGAGTAAATTCCTTGTGTGTGACAAGTGCAGCTTTATCTATGGAACCTCTAAGACTACAACCTCCATCATCCACATTGTCTCTGCAGATTGTGACAGACCAGCAGACCGGGCAGAAGATCCAGATAGTGACGGCTCTAGACTCCTCCGTATCTCCCAAGCAGCAGTTTATCTTGGCCAGTCCCGATGGATCCGGAGCAGGGAAGGTGATACTGGCAACACCCGAGTCCCCCAATGCCAAGCAGCTCATCTTCACCACCGAGAACATTGTGCCCGGGAGGATCCAGGTAATGGAGGGGATCAGCCGGGCGCTCGCTGGCTGCTTCCTGCGCTTCTTACTCACTATGTGTCTCGTTTGTTCTCTGCTGCAGATAGTCACAGATGCCGCCTCCGTGGAGAGACTCCTGGGCAAGGCCGAGGCGCAGCGGCCGCAGATCGTAGAATACTGTGTGGTCTGCGGAGACAAAGCGTCAGGTGACTATGGAGGAGATGGCACAATGTCTGCCCATTACCTACACAATGACATTGTATCATCTATTCTTTATGGTTTGTAAGATCTCTGCTTGCTGTCATCAAATGGAAACCTTCCTTGATTTCTTCTAGACAGTAAAAGTCTCTCCGGCTCGTCAGATGCTGACTCGCTGTGCAATTCAATGACAGCTAGCAGAGATCTTTAAAAAAAAAAACATGAAACGATTTTGGTGGACCTTAAACAAAGTATAAAGCAGCTCCGCAAATACTCCCTATACATCGGAATGATATACATTGTTACAGATTAGGGAACAGATCAAAGGGAGCGTCACTGGAGCAGCAGACGGCACAGGGTGTGTTTGTAGTCTGTTACCATAGAGACGCGTGTGTTTGTAGTCTGTTACCATAGAGACGCATTAAACTAATTGTAAGGTTGTTTAATATGTGTATATGGGTCCTATATTCCAGGTGGGAGGTGCAACCCCCGGCTTCCGATAATCTTTCTTTCTTCTGTTCAGGCCGTCATTATGGCGCCGTCAGCTGTGAAGGGTGTAAGGGCTTCTTTAAGAGAAGCGTCAGGAAGAGCCTGACCTACAGCTGCCGCAGCAGCCAGGACTGCGTCATCAACAAACATCACCGCAACCGCTGCCAGTTCTGCCGCCTCAAGAAGTGCTTAGACATGGGCATGAAAATGGAATGTGAGTTTGGCTTCTGGGGGACGGGCACAACGCCAGGGGGGGGGGACAAGACTCTGAAATTACAGCACAAACGTTTCTGTGTTTTCTAAATCATATTTGATATAAAGGGCGGAGGCTCAGGAATTATGTAACTTTCCTGAAGCTCCTGAAGAGTTATCAAAATGGTGCAACAGAATTCTGTAGTTTACATAAGCATTTACTCCAGAGCTGCACTCACTATTCTGCTGCTGGTGCAGTCACGTTGATATACGTACATACTTAATGTATATGAGTAATTGTTACCCGGTCACTCTATTCCAAGTAGCAATCACATGTAGTACTATTTCAGAGTTACATCCTAGTATTATACCCAGAGCTGCAATACTAGGTTTGCTGTAGCTGTGAGTACACTTGTGTAACATCATGACGTTACTTAGCCTGTACTGATCCTGATTACATCTTGTATTATACCCCAAGAGATGCACTCACTATTCTGCTGCGTGGTGCAAGGTCACGGTGTACATACATGACATTATTATCTGTATACTGATCCTGAGTTACATCCTGGTATTATCCCCAGAGCTGCCACACACTATTCTGCTGATGTGAGTTGTTAAGATAATTAGTACGATCTGAATCCTTGGTATACTCAAGTGTACATTTAATGGGCAGCAGTTGACATATGACTTTATCCTGTACGATCACTGAAGTTACAATCTCTGTATAGTACCCCCACGAGATCGCACTCACATTCTGTGCTGGGCAGCACTGTGGAAACTACACGACATTACTTATCCCTGTACTGATCCTGAGTTACATCCCGTATTATACCCCAGAGCTGCAATCACTATTCTGTGCTGGTTAGTCAATGTGTACTACATGACATTACTTAGCTGTACTGATCCTGAGTTACATCCTGATATACCCCAGAGCTGCACTCATATTCGTGCTGCTGGTAGCAGTCACTGTGTACATACATGACATTACTTATCTGTATGATCCTGAGTTACATCCTGTATTATAACCCAGAGCGGCACTCACTATCTGCGCTGGTGCAGTCATGGTACATACATGACATTAATATCCTGTACTGATCCTGAGTTACATCCGCTTATTTACCGTCAGAGCTGCACTGCACTATCTCGGCTGGGGCAGTCATGCGATAATACATGACATACCTCACTGTATGGTCAGCGTTACCTCCTGTGTAAATATACTCCACAGAGCGCACTCACTATTCTTGCTGATGGTGCAGATGCACTGTGTAATACATGACAGTTCCTTATCCTCATATCCGGTCTTATATCTTGCAGGCAGGACTGTAACACAAGCCTAGTACGTGCCTGTTGGAACGAGCTCTTCACCTTGGGGCTAGCGCAGTGTTCGCAGGTGATGAGCCTTTCCACCATCCTGGCCGCCATAGTCAACCATCTGCAAAACAGCATCCAGGAAGGTGAGTGCAGCAACAGGAGGGGATTGTATACTAGGGCCAAATCACTGAGAAAGAGATTATATACCAGCAGTGTCTGGTCACAATCGCTGATGAGGACATTGTATACCAGCAGTGTCTGACCACAGTCACTGAGTTGTTGTGTCTTACAGATCACCCCGGTCTCAACAGTACTGTGCAAATTGAGAAGTTTCAGGAAAAAGCACAAATGGAACTTCAAGATTATGTACAGAAAACATACCCAGAGGACACATACAGGTACAAACCAAAAGATGTAACTCAGGATCAGTACAGGATAAGTAATGTCATGTATGTAGGGTCCCCCTCATTAGTGGTCATAGAGCCGGTCAGTGGGGTCCCCCTCATTAGTGGTAATAGAGCCGGTCAGTGGGGTCCCCCTCATTAGTGGTCATAGAGCCGGTCAGTGGGGTCCCCCTTGTTAGTGGTTATAGAGCCGGTAAGTGGGTCCCCCTCCTCAGTGGTGATAGAGCCGGCCAGTGGGGTCCCCCTTCTCAGCGGTGATAGAGCCGGTCAGTGGCGTCCCCCTTATTAGTGGTAATAGATCCGGTCAGGGTCCCCCTTATTAGTGGTAATAGAGCCGGTCAGGGTCCCCCTTATTAGTGGTAATAGAGCCGGTCAGTGGGGTCCCCCCTTATTAGTGGTAATAGAGCTGGTCAGGGTTCCCCTTATTAGTGGTAATAGAGCCGGTCAGTGGGGTCCCCCCTTATTAGTGGTAATAGAGCCGGTCAGGGTCCCCCTTATTAGTGGTAATAGAGCCGGTCAGTGGGGTCCCCCCTTATTAGTGGTCTGTCTAATTTCAGATTGGTTGTAACATTTCTAGGTCATTGCTTTTCTTTTCTCCTTTCACATCCAGAGCTGCATTCAAAATTCTGCTGCTTATGAGTCAGTGATTAAGCTCCTCCTCCTCGTCAGTCATGTGACTTAGCAGCTCAGGGGGTCATAGTCCCACAATGCACTTCTGAGGAGCAATGGAAGACGTCCTGTATACAGCAGTCTGTCCACCAGTCACTGAGGAGGAATATATACCAGCAGTGTCGGACCCACAAGTCACTGAGGAGGAATGGTATACGCGATTGTCTGACCGGGGGTCACGTCACAGTCACTGAGGATGACATTATAGACCAGCAGTGTCTGACCGGTCACAGTCACTGAGGAGGACATTGTATACCAGCAGTGTCTGACCGGTCACTAAGGAGGACATTATATACCATCGGCGTCTAACAATCACTGCCTCTATTTTTCAGATAAGCTTTCTGGAGAGCGAGTGAAGCAGGTGATGGAGCACATATGGAAGCTGCAGGAGTTCTGTAACAGTATGGCCAAGCTGGACATCGATGGCTATGAGTATGCCTATCTGAAGGCCGTGGTCCTGTTCAGCCCGGGTTAGAAGGATTTGTGCATTTTATTTTAGTGCTGTAACAAGAGACTGTTTGCTTTTCTACTGGCCCTCAGCGGGTAGCCATGTAGAAGGGTGTAGCATGTCTTGCATGTAGGCGTGTGGATGCATGACTTGCCATGTAGGCTTTGTATGCAGGATTGCCATGTAGTGTTGTAGCATGTAGTACATGTAGACTGTGTATGCATGTGTTACCATGTAGGCTGTGTATGCATGTAATGCCCATGAGACTGTGTATGCATGTACTTGCCATGTAGGCTGTGTATGCATGTACTTGCCATGTAGCTGTTATGCATGATACTTGCCATTGTAGGCTGTGTATGATGTATTGCAATGTAGACTGGTATGCATGTAGGTAGCATGTTAGACTGTGTGTGAATGTAATGCCAGTAGGCTGTGTATGCATGTACTTGCCATGTAGACTGTGTATGCATGTAGTTAGTATGTAGGCGTGGATGCATGTACTTGCCATGTAGACTGTGTATGCATGTAGGACCATGTAGGCTGTGTATGCATGTAGTTAGCATGTAGGCTGTGTATGCATGTACTTGCCATGTAGGCTGTGTAATGCATGTACTTGCCATGTAGGCTGTGTATGCATGTAGTTAGCATGTAGGCTGTGTATGCATGTACTTGCCATGTAGGCTGTGTAAGCATGTAGTTAGCATGTAGGCTGTGTATGCATGTAGTTAGTATGTAGGCTGTGTATGCATGTAGTTAGCATGCAGGAATGTGGAAGTATGATTATATATGCAGTGTTTCCTCACACTGCTGTGCCATGTGCGCTGCTCTGTGCCCCTTTCTATCTGCTTTGAGCACTGGTTACACATCTCTCCAGGAATAATACGTAACACTGGCTGCAGTATGTATGGCCACACCTGCTGTATTCAGACTGTTCAAGTAACCCTATGGTTTGTTGTGTCTTACAGATCACCCCGGTCTCAACAGTACTGTGCAAATTGAGAAGTTTCAGGAAAAAGCACAAATGGAACTTCAAGATTATGTCAGATAAACATACCAGGGACACATACAGGTACAAACCAAAAGATTGTTACAAGATGTAACTAAGGATCAGTAACAGGAAAGTAAGAATGTTGTACACAGTGACTGCACAGCCAGAATAGTGAGTGAGGCTCGGAGTAAATACAGGATGTAACTCAGGATCAGTACAGGGATAAGTAATGTCATGTATGTACACAGTGCTGCACCAAGCAGCAGAATAGTGAGTGCAGCTCTGGGTATAATACAGGATGTAATCAGGATCAGTCAGGATAAGTAATGTCATGTATGTACACAGTGACTGCACCAGCATCAGAATAGTGAGTGCAGCTCGGAGATAATACAGGATGTAATCAGGATCTCAGGATCAGTAATGTCATGTATGTACACAGTGACTGCACAGCAGCAGAATAGTGAGTGCAGCTCTGGTGTATATACAGGATGTACTCAGGATCAGTACAGGATAAGTAATGTCATGTAGTACACAGTGACTGACCCAGCAGAATGTGAGTGCGCTCTGGAGGATAATACATGATGTAAACTCACGGATCCTACGAGGTAAATAATGTCATGTATACACAGTGACTGCACCCAGCAAGAATAGTGAGGTCAGCTCTGGTATAATACAGGATGATCACTCAGGATCAGTACAGGATAAGTAATGTCACGTATGTACACAGTGACTGCACCAGCAGCGAGAATAGTGAGTGCAGCTCTGGGTATAATACAGGATGTAACTCAGGATTCAAGACAGGATAAGTAATGTCATGTATGTACACAGTGTGACTGCCAGCAGCAGAATAGTGAGTGCAGCTCTGGGGATAATACAGGATTGTAACTCAGGATCAGTACAGGATAATAATGTCATGTATGTACACATGATGACCACGCAGAATGTAGTGCAGCTTGGATGCTATTAAGGAGAACTAGGACAGTACAGATAAGTAATGTCATGATGTACAACTATGATGCACCAGCAGCAATAGAGTGCACTCTTAGTATAATACAGGAGATTGCAATAGGTTCACATCCAATCATGTTGCCTCCATCCTTCCTGTAGACGGCCCGAATCATGTGCGGCGTCCCGGCTCCAGAACTTATGAGCTCCAATCAACGGAGGATTTTTTATTTACCGGCTCAGTCGGTACGTTCCCATTGACAGCCTCATCCCGGTACACTCCTGAAGATGGAGACGGCGGAGACCAATGGGCAATCACAGGACCAGCCGTATAGCCGAGCTTTTGCACTTGGCACGGATCAGCACTTTGCAGCTTTCCCCTCTCCGGGGCGTGTGAAAGCTCATAAGTTGAATACTGAATCCTAGGGGTAACCAGGCCCCCTCTGTCGCCGCAGACTGTGAACGAACTTTCGTACTGTACCCTTGTCCTTTGAGCGGAGTTGAGGCAGCGATTACAGGCCATATTCAGCATGATCAGGTAGGAGCTGACGTCTGTTACAGCTCTATTGTTACGAACTCATATAGAGCGACTTCCTGGATACCCTCTCCGCCTGTGACAGGATTCCAAATTTATTCCAGGGGGAAGACAGTAATTTTACGTTTGCGTAGGGTCATATGTTATATTTAGCTCTCCAGGTACATTTCCATGCACATACCCCCCCTTCCCCCCCCCTTTTCTGATAGCCGTAAAGGACCTTTCCACTTTTAATTACAGAGGCGTGTTTCAATCATATTCCTGATTGCTGGGGACCCTGGCAGCTCGGCAGAAGCAGGCACCTAGACTCTCCTGTGCTCCGTGTCCTGTCGGTAGGACCATTGGGAGGCCTTCGAGGTGAAATAAGTCGATGAGGTCAGCTCCAGGGTTTTCAAATTATTAAAATGATTCCTGCTTGTGTTCTGTGAATGGAAGGGATTATTCCTTGATGTAAAATGAATGTTTCAGTTAACTGACAGCAAGCAGAGATGTTGATGTAGAAAGTGTTCAGCCTTTACTGCAAATGAATTAAAGCTAACACCCTGGATGTCTCCCTTTCCGCTTAATCAATGCGTCCCCCTCATATACATTGGGTCAAGACCGGTGTCAGTGGGGTCCCCCGTCATTATCATGGTCTATAGAGCCGGTGTGGGGCCCCCTAACTTATATTGGTCATAGAGCCGTGTATGGGGTCCCCCTCATTATCATGGTCATAGGCCGTCAGTGGGTGCCCCTCATTATATTGGTCATAGAGCCGGTCAGTTGGGAGTCCCCTCTATCTAGTGGGTAATAGAGCCGGTTCAGTGGGGTTCCTCCCTCATTAGTGGTTAATAGAGCCGGTCAGGTGGTGGTCCCCCTATAGTGGTATAGAGCCGGTCATGGGTTCCCTCTTATCAGTGGTTATAGAGCCGGCAGTGGGGTCCCCCTCATTTCATGGGCCATAGAGCGCTTCAGTGGGGTCCCACTCTAGTTAGTGTCATAAAAGGAGGCGCAGTGGGGTCCCCTCATTATTGGTAATAGAGCCGGTGCTGGGGTCCCCCCCTCATTAGTGGTAATAAGCGCGTTGTCAGTGGGTCCCTAAGATACGCCGGTCCCCCTCATATCAGTGTCATAGACGGTCAGTGCGGGCCCCCTCATAGTATGTGATCAGAGCCGTGTACAGTGGGTCACCCTCAGCTACAGTGGGATAAGCCGGTACCTAGTTAGGGTCCCCCCTTTTCAGTCAGAGCGCGGGCCCCCTTTGTGATATAGAGCGGTCAGTGGGCCCCACTTATTAGTGGTAATAGAGGCCGGTCAGGGGGTTCCCCCGTATTAGGGTACTCGAGCCGGTCATGGTCCCCTGTATTTAGTGGTAATAGAGCGGTCAGGGTCCCCTTATGGTGGTTGAAGAGCCGGTCAGTGGTGGGGTCCCCCTCTTATTGTGGTAATAGAGCGGTCATGGGTCCCCATTATTAGGGTATAGGCCGGTCATGGGGTCCCCCTTAATTATCAGTGGTATGAGAGCCGGGCGTGGGTCCCCCCATATCTAGTGGTCAAGTCGGGGTCATTTTTTGCGGCGCCCCCTATAGTATATGTAATAGAGCCGGTGCAGGGGGTCCCCTCATTATGCGTCGTGAAGTGGGAGGTCGAGTGGGGTCCCCTATTATATGGTATGAGAGCCGGTCAGTGGGGTCCCCCATTATATGTGTATAGAGAGGTGTCCCTCATTCTTGCGCCGTCAGGTCCCCCTTATTACTGGTTATATAGCCGGTCGTGGTCACCCCTTATTAGTGGTAATAGAGCCATGGTCACGGGGGTCCCCCTTATTAGTGGTATAGAGCCGGTCAGGTCCCCTTATAGGGGTTATAGAGCCGGTAGTGGGCGTCCCCCTCATTATTCATTGGTCATAGAGCCGGTTCAGTGGGGTCCCCATCATTAGTGGTCATAGAGCGGTCAGTGGGGTCCCCCTCATTAGTGGTAATAGGCGGTCAGTGGGGTCCCCCTAATTAGTGGTTTAATAGAGCCGTTGAGTGGGTCCCTTATTCGGGTAAGAGAGTGGTAAGGGGGTCCCATCATTACATTGGTAATAGAGTCCGGTCAGTGGGACACCCATCATTAATGTGGAATTTTCGAGGCCGGTCAGTGGGGTCCCCTTATTAGTGGTAATAGAGCCGGTCAGTGGGGTCCCCCTCATTATCATTGGTCATAGAGCCGGTCAGTGGGGCCCCCCTCATTAGTGATAATAGAGCCGGTCAGTGGGGTCCCCCTTAGAGTGTTTAGAGCCGGTCGTGGGGTCCCCCCTATTAGTGATAATAGAGCCGGTCAGTGGGGTCCCCCTTATTAGTGGTAATCTGTTTAAAAGAGCCGGTAGGGTCCCCCTATTCAGTGGGTATAGAGCGTCCAGATGGGGCCCCCTTATTAGTGGTAAATAGCGCCGGTCAGGGTCCCCCTATTATGGTGATAAGAGCGTCAGTGGGGTCCCCATCCTCAGTGGTGATAGAGCGGCAGTGGGGTCCCCCTTATTAGTGGTAATAGAGCCGGTCAGGGTCCCCCCTTTTTAGTGGTCTGTCTAATTTCAGATTGGTTGTAACATTTCTAGGTCATTGCTTTTCTTTTCTCCTTTCACATCCAGAGCTGCATTCAAAATTCTGCTGCTTATGAGTCAGTGATTAAGCTCCTCCTCCTCGTCAGTCATGTGACTTAGCAGCTCAGCGGGTCATAGTCCCACAATGCACTTCTGAGGAGCAATGGAAGACGTCCGGCCGTTCGTAACATTTTACACAGAATTTGCCCTAGAAACAAAGCACTTACCTCTAATTCTATTATTAACCCCTTATGGGCCGGAGAGACGAACGCACTTACCTCTAATTCTATTATTAACCCCTTATGGGCCGGAGAGACGAACGCACTTGTATTTAGATGTGATTGTAATGATCTGTTTTATTATTTGATGGATTCTATTTATTACTGGAGTCCTTCCCCCCCCCCGGTAGTGGAAGTATTATGTACAGTACGATTCCTATAAGATCTCTGCTTGCTGTCAGGACACATCCTGACCTGGTCCTGCTCTCACGTCTGCTCGGCTACATTTAACCCCTTCACAACCAGTGTCTAAGCCCTTGAAGTGAGGCCCATCAAGGACCTGGTTCTGCCATGATCGGGGCCTGCAGAGGTAGTGACACTTGTCCTCTATATTGATCACTATAAAGACCCTAAATCCTGAGATGGGGGGATTAGAAGCCCCTCCATGTTCTCTGCCCCTGGGTTCCTTTATGCCCTGGACCTTGGTTTTTTTTAGACGCTTGTGAGCAGAACTCAGAAACTTCTATTCATTGATAGGAAGCAGAGATCTTAAAAATGATGCGCAGAACCCAGAGAATTTATCAGATGGGACCAGATTATTAGCGAGACGTCTCCTGGTTCTGGCCTCGTGGTAATCCAGATTATGTGCCATATTATTAGACTCTCTGGACTATTGGACGCCGGATTAAAGGGACGTCGATGTAAATATCAGCCGGATCTATCAGAGACTATAGAGAAGTGATGTACAACAACTCCCAGCATGCCTTGAGGCGGCATACACGCTCCTCCTTAAAGGGGTCAGGCCCGAGGACAGATTCCCTGTAATTAACCCCTGACACCCTGCAGACTGTTACTTACCTTGCGCCTCAGTGCACTTTCTTTGAACCCTGACCTGATGGATGACCTGGGGTGACCTCTATACTGCATCAGACAATCATCAACCCCCTGATCCATGTCCATCCAGAATAGAAAGTGCTGCCGAACTACAACCCCCAGCATGCGCTGACAGGACCGATCCAGACTCTAACAATCAGCATTCTTTACCATTGTGTCCATAAGAAGGGATGGATCACCTCCCCACAGCCGTGCAAGGGTTAATGGACTGAACGGATCTGCAGAGGCCGCTCTGGAGGCGAAACGTTGTGTCGCGAAGAGTTCTGCAACTTTCTAATAAACCTGTAAGATCTCTGCTTACTGTAAGTGAATATTCATACACAAACCTGGAACTTCTTGTTACTGAGGGTTCGTTACATTTGTATCCAGCCCTCCGGGAGATGCAGACTGATACATTGTAACAAACTGCGTGAGACTGCGCAGTGATATGTGTTTGGATTGGAAACAAACCCTCAGGGTGTGAATGGAATCATGAAGGTGTCTATTCACTGACAGCGAGCAGAGATCTTGAGGATTGTTAGATATGACCCAATTCTGCTGGGGAGGTTGCGCTGTTGTATGGGGTGGACATCACTGTCCCCTACCCATAATGCACATGTGCACAGCTGAAGCTCTGTGGTGTCTCTGCAGGGGCTCAGGAGACCCCTCTTTATCTGGTCTGTCGTAAAGCAGCTCTGCATATAATGTCTATGGGGAGTCTCCTCCCGTTCTGTGTACACAGCTGCTATGCGGAGCTATGCATCTCCATGGTAACAGACTACAGAGAGTCTGACCCTGCTGTCACACTCCTTCCCAGACCCCCAGTTTAGGACGGGATTATTGGGCACAGGCTGGGGCCCCCCCCAGTGTATGGGGCCCCCTCTTAACCCTCTCGCCTGGGGGGGGACACATTATTAACCTCTCACCTCCCGGACGGATTGCACTGAGGACGTTGCTCCTGTATTTTACACTCCGCACCATTTGTACTTTAAGAAGCAGAAGACATTTTGTACAATTTACTACCGAGTTTGGAGGTTCTGGAGGACCGATCCATTACCTGTCAGCGGCTGCAGAGGTCTCAGAGGTGCCCCCAGGGTCCGGCCGCTCCCCCCTCCACCTCAGTCACCAGCCTTGTGTCTATCATGTTGTAGCCTACGGCCTGTGCGTTATTATTTTTTATCAGAATTTTCTATCTAATGATCGATCCTCGTACAGAGATCTGCATCCCGTGTTTTGTACATAGAGTATTGCCGTGCATGGACTAGACCCCGCCTTTTATTACATGCCCCTCCCCCGGGGCGGGTCTTTCATTGCTTCATCATAACTTCCCCAATGAGGTTTATACTATTAAAGTGGATAACAAACTTTCCAAAATCTCAGCGTCTTCTCATTTGTTTTACTGCTGGAGCTTCAGAGCTGCACTCACATCCTGTATTATACTGCAGAGCTGCACTCACTATTAGCTGCACTCACTATTCTGCTGCTGGTGCAGTCACTGTGTACATACATGACATTACTTATCCTGTACTGATCCTGAGTTACATCCTGTATTATACCCCAGAGCTGCACTCACTATTCTGCTGTGTATATTCACTGATCGGTTCCTCGTGTAATATTCTGTCACAATATAACATTATAATATATCTTGGTGTCGGGGAGGTCTCGGTCGCTGTGCTGTGCCTCGGGCAAGGCAGTAGCCTGTACAGTTATCTCCAACTGCGGGTGATGTCACGGACCCTCAAACTGTACAAACAACTACCTCAGCCCGGGGCCACGCGCTCCGTCTTCTCTGAAGCCATTGACCTAAATATAGAGTAAAGCCTGTGAGTTCTTGGGGGGCTCCATAGTGGGGGGCTCATACCATCTATCTTGTTGGAGCTGTAGACCACGGTGTTGGCAGCGTGTGTGTAGCGGATCAGGTCTACGCCGTACTTCTTGCTGTATAACGTCCTCTTGGGCCTTCAAAAGATAAAACAGAAGATAAGTGACCGAGTCCTGAGAACACAGCTGAGGGTCTGTTACTATTGTATCCAGTCTAGAAAATCCTTCAGTGTTACAATGTGTCAGTGCAGCTGCACCTGTGCTCTCCCCCCCCTCCATCACTGCATCCGGAGCAGCAGAGCTCACGTGCGGCCATCACCCCCTATTACACTCAGGGTCTGTGGGGGTCCTCAGTATGTGATAGCGGGGTCCCGCACAGCCCCCTGCAGCCGCTGGACACCAGGAGCGGACATATCGAGTACAATCAGAGCTGCGGAGCCCCCTTCACCATACTGAGAACGCAACATAAAACCGGAACAATGTGAACGCGCCTCTAAGTGGCGGCAGGGGTCAGCGCTGGTCACTATGGTAACCCTGCGGCGCCGGGCCCCTCCTCCTCGCCTGCGCCACTCACTTCCCCTCCTGGCAGTCGTATAACACGATGGAGTCGTCGTCGCTGCTGGAGATCACCGTTTCGCCGGTCGGACTGAAGTCGAAGCAGTTGATCTTGTCGGAATTTTCTCTGAAAACTTTGGCGACGCGAAAACTGCGCAAAACATTGTCGGTCAACTTCATGGCGGCCCCCGGGGTGGGGTGAACCCCCCGAGAGGTCACAGGGGCAAAGGGGAGAGGTCAGAGCTCCAGGGGCGGCAGGAAGGGGTTAATACTGGCTGATCACTGCGCCCGGGTGTGCGAGGCCCCTCCCGGTGACGGGTCAGCGCTGCTCCGGGTCTACAGCGCGCGCCTGCTGGGCCGGGTCACTCGGGTGTTGGGCAGCGGGCGGGGGTCGGATCACTCGGGTGTTGGGCAGCGGGCGGGTCACACGGGTGTTGCGCTGCGGGCAGGGGGCGGGTCACTCGGGTGTTGGGCTGCGGGCAGGGGTCGGGTCACTCGGGTGAGGGGCTGCGGTCGCCTCAGATTTGGCGCCTCTCGGCCGCTCTCATTGTCTCCGCCATGTTGCTGTGGAGCCGGGGGGAGGAGCTACCACGTTCTAGACACATAATAAGTACAACGCTTCCTATTGGTTCTAGAGAGTGTGACGTCAGACGTAGCGTCCATGTTGCGTGTGGAAGGTCAGGACGTGCACGTCCGGGGGTGGCCGCCATCTTGTGTGTGGCACGGTTACCTCTGGGCGTCACGTGTGAGTGTCATGTGCTGGATAACTGTGTACATACATGACCTTACTTATCCTGTACTGATCCTGAGTTACATCCTGTATTATACTCCAGAGCTGCACTCACTATTTTATAATGATTACTGGGAGCAGTAGGGACAAAGTCTACATGGCCACATTCCAGGACATCCCTTCCCTGTAATAGTGAATGAATGCCTGTAAAAAAAAATAATTTCTACTCTTTAGAAAGTAATAAATCTCTTCCTGTCACCCTTTCATTCTCCTTCCCATCATGCATCATTGTTCCTGAGGACGTGTGGTACTTGGTGCTATATGGATCTGTGCTGTATAATGTGGTCAGGACATGGGGCTGTATAGGAGCAGCTCTGCAGGAGGATATCCGGCTACATCATCCGCTCACACTGCGCTCAGGGTAACTGCCAGGCTGTAGCTGCTTTAACAATACACCCATAGACCTTTGTGTATGTTGTTAGAAGCAGCAGGACTGTGAAATATGCATTTATATTCCAGGATTGTAGCTTCTCCAAGTCTCCTCACACTGCTGTGTACTGTGTTTTTTGGAATAAAATGTACCATAGCAACTCAATTCTGCTCTAAGTGATTTCTGTATTGTTCATCCCATAGCCTTCTACAGCTTTTATTCAACAAGTGTTGCAGCAATGCAAATCCAGGACTGTGTTGACAAACGGTGAATTATGAAATAGGTGTCCTACCTGCGAAGGCAGATGTTCTAGAGCAGGAGGAGCTGAGCAGATGCTTAAATAGGGTCCATTTGCAGGATAGCAGTTACTCGAGAAGGAGGAGTGAGCAATATCTAAATAGTGTCCTATCTGAGGGAGGTAGCATGCTATAGATAGAAGGAAAAAATTGTTTTTTCCAGTGTATGGAGCATTTATAGAGAGCAGGAAGCTGGCAAATTGTACATAATGTCCTATCTGCAAGGTAGCAGTATAGAGCATGAGGATGGAAGGACTGAGCAGATTCTAAATAGTGTCCATCTGCATAATCTGGGAAGCAGTTTATAGAGAGGAGGGAGTTTGAAGCAGTTCTAAATAGGTGTCTATCTGCATAGGCATGGAATGTTTAGAGAGCAAAAGTAGGACGGGCAAGATTCTAAATAAGTGCCTATTCTGGAAACGCGTAGACAGGTTACATAAGAGCAGGATGGAGTTGCACCAGATTCTAAATAGTGTCCTCATCTGCATTTGGACACAGCATGTTATAGATAGTAGGAAAAAATAGTTTTTCACAGTGTATGAGCATGTCATAGAGCAGCAGGAGCTGAGCAGATGGTATACATAGTGCCTTATCTGAAAGGCAAGTTCAGCATGTCTGTTAGAGCAGGAGGATGTATGACGCAGTATTAAAAGTGGAAATGTCCTGTCAATGCAGGAGCATGTTTAGATAGTAAGGAAAAAATAGTTTTGTACAAGATGAGAATGTAATAGGCAGCAGGAGTAATGAGGCAGATTTAGTACATAGTGTCCATCTGAAGCCAGCATGAATAGAGCAGGAGGAAGTGAGAAGATTGTAAGGAGCCACATATGTGCAGCGGCAGAATGTTATAGAGCAGCAGGAAGCTGAGCAGATTATACATAATGTCATATATGCAGGTAGGGCATGTTATAGAGCAGGAGGCGCTGAGCAGATTCTAAATAGTGTCCTATCTGCAGGTAGCAGGTTATAGAGCAAGGAGGAGTTGAGCAGATTTAAATAGTTGTCCTATTGCAGGCAAGCATGGTATAGAGCGTCGGAGCTGAGCAGGATGTTCTAAATAGGATGTCCGATATGCCACCCATTTTTGTGTTCTGGTACGGTAGCATGTTAATAGAGCCGGAGGAGTTGGCAGTATTCTAAATATAGCTTAGTCCTTCAGCAGGCAAGTCATGTTCTAGATCGTAAGGAAATAAATAGGTGTTTTCACGTGATTAATGAGATGTATAGAACGCAGCAGGAGCTGAGCAGATTGTAATAGTGTCCTATCTGCAGGCAGCATGTCATAGGGCCGGAGGAGCTGAGCAGATTGACATGGTGTTCCTCTTCTGAGCAGCATGTGCATAGAGCAGAGGAGCTTGAGCAAGCTTGACATAGTGTCCGATCGGGAAGGAACAGCCATGTCATAGAGAGGGCGGGAGCTGAGCAGATTTACTGCATCCGATGTGCAGGCAAGCATGTTATATAGCAAGAGGAGTGATGCACGATTAATAAGTTGTCTATCTGCCAGCAGCAGTTATAGAGCAGCTTGTAAATAGTGTCCTATATGCAGGCAGCATGTGATTAGAGACAGAGAGTAGCCCTGAGGCAGCTGTTTACTAGGTCCTACTGCAAGACGTACAGCTGTACTAGAGCAGGAGGAGCACTGAAGCAGATTATACTGTGTCAGAAAGCACCTTCTATACTGTGCCGTACTTGGCGCAAAGGGATCCTATCTTGACTTACAGATGACGCAAATGCATGTTCAATAATGTCAGATTCACTTTAGATTAGCTATGAGGTGACATGTTACTGAATAAATGGGGATATAGCTGTGGGTAGAAATCACGATAGGAGGCAGACGTCAGGCACTCACATACAAACAACAAGGAGAGGGGAAAGCACTCTATATGGAACAGGACGCCCACAATGAAGCAAGAGAAAGCTAGAGAGACGGGAAATCTCTGACAACTGCCACATAAGACTCTAGACCACAACACCTGGGCCTGGCAACAGCGACATAAGAGTCAGTGCACCACAAAATGTACACAGCTTCACGGTGACCCTGCAAAGTATGATACCAACAGGTACACGCTCTAGACTTGGGATAGATAGGCTCAGCCGGGATCGCGTGTGCCACCGAGATGGTGATCACCAGAAAAAGATACGCGCCGGGACCGGACAGACCAAAGACCTGTCACCAGGGCCCATCTTGGAATCATGGGGACTATGTACTGAAAAGGAGGCGAGCCCTTAACAGTCCTGCTATGGTTTTCAGCTCAGCCCCAACATACATTTGCTGACCACAACCTGCACAATAACTTCCTTCCGTTGCGTGAATATTCTACTACCTCACATCCACCCCCGCTGCCCCCTCTCCCCCCTCCTCCCGCCCCTCATTTACAGTGGGTTTCCAAACGCTCGTTCCATTAACAACGGTGCTATTCCAGTACCAGTAAATCAAAAATGTTATATTTAAAAAGGGCTGACATTTGGAGGTGTCATTGAAGAGTTGTAGGTATCTCCCCGATGCACAAGAGGGGCGTGTCCCTCCACCCTGCTGTGCTCTTAGACTCATAACCGCCACCGCCGTTATGAGGACAGCTCAAATCGTGAACTCTTACATCATAAATACAAGATCCTGCTGCTCCTAACATACAAATAAAAGAGTATCGGAATTACACATCTATCACAAGAGAAAACAACATCAACCCGGAGCTGCCGTCATGACATAAGTCAACACTGAGAACCTGATCCTGTACGAAGCCCGCCCGCTCCCTGTACTGCCTGGGCCGAGCCCGTGGTCAGGGCCGGCCGCTTCTGCGCCCGGTTCTGTTTCAGCCGGTCAGGCGCTCCTTTCCCCGACCACCCACAGCCGTGTAACGACGGGGCGCGCGAGTAAGTTTCACAGTCTAAACCCACGCACGAAGGCAGTTGGCATTTCCGGTGAACCTTGCACCCCTGCACGCGCAAGGTGGCGCTATTTTTTGCCCGCTCCGGGCCACCCTGTCAGATCATGTCACATACACCACGAGGAAAGCCAGGCAAAGCGCAAAGAGGTTCCCAAACCCAAATCCCTCGAGAATTTCTGTAGTTTGCAGTCCACATCCATATATCATGGCGCACACCCACCCAGTAAATTTCGGACCTTTACAACGCAGTACGGCATCCAAAACAAATGAAAGGGGCAACACATCCCGTGAGATACTAATGCAGCTGCCTGCACTTTGTGAAAAACTTAAAAACCATCTAATGTCTCATCATCGAGCTCAGGCTGGTGGTTTGCTCCCATCCTTACTGCCTAACTAGTAACACTAGCAGACTCTGCTTACAGACTCCCTCCATTCATGCTAACACGCGCTCTGCTTCTAGCTCCCTCCCTCCCTCTACACTGCAGCTCTGCTTTCTAGCTCCCTCCTCAATGTCTGCACGCAGCTCTGCTTCTAGATCCTCCTCATGCTCGCACTGCAGCTCTGCCTTCGAGCTATCCATCACAGCCACTGTGATACTACCCCATGCGCTCTTGTTCTAGCTCCCTCACATGACCATTGCCTAATACACTGCAGCTCTGCTTGCTAGCTCCATCTTATCATGCCTGTATATATGCAGCTCTGCCTTCTAAGCCTCCCTCCGCCATGTGATGCTGCCTTCACTGACAGCTTCTGCCTTCTAGCTCCCTCTACATGACTCTACACTGCAGCTCGCTTCTAGCTCCCTCTCTACACTGCAGCTCTGCTTCTAGCTCCTCCTCCATGCTGACACTCAGGCTATGCTTCTAGCTCCCTCCCCAATGACTTGCACTGCAGCTCTGCTGTATCTGGAGTTCCTCCTCTTGGCCGTTGTACTACTGCAGCGTCTGCTTCTGCTCCCCTCCATGCCTACCTGCAGCTCTGCTTCTAGCTCCTCCTCTAATTGATGCATGATTACACTGACAGCTCTGCTTCAGCGCCTCCTCCCTGCTCTGCACTGCAGCTCTGCTTTAGCTCCTCCTCCTATTGCTTGCACTGAGCCTGCTTCTAGATCCCTCTCCTGCTATACACTTGCAGCTCTGTTCCCAGCTCCCTCCTCCATGCACCTGTATACACGTCAGCTCTCACTTGCACCTCGCTCCCTCCTCATGCCTATACACTGCAGATCGGCTTCTCGCACTCCCTCCTCCTGCCTGTCCATCTGCAGCTCGGCTTCGTAGCTCACCCTACCTCCAATTGTCTCTGTGTCACACTGCAGCTCTGACTTCGAGTACCTCCTCTCTTGCGTACACGGCCAGCTCATGCTTCTAAGTCTCCCTCTCATGACCACACGGCAGCTGCTCTAGCTCCCTACTCCATTGCTAGACACTGCAGCTCTGCTTCTAGCTCCCTCCTCCTTGCTCTTTGCTTCTGTACACAGCAGTCTTACGGTATCCTAAGATCCCTCCGTGACCCATGCTACTGCACTGCAGCTCTGGCTTTAGCTCCTCTCCCTCTGCTTGCACTGCAGAGCTATGCTCTAGCCTCCCTCCTCCCTGCGTTACACTGCAGCTCTCTGTTTCAGCTCACCTGTCCTCTTCTGCTCTACACTGCAAGCTCTGCCTTCTATCCCTTCCTCAATTGATGACTAGAACACTAGCAGCTCTGACGTCTAGCTCCCTTCCTCCATGCTCTGCACTGCAGCTCGCTTCTGGCACCTCCATCCGATGCTAAAACTACAGCTCTGCTTTCTCGATCAACCTCCGTCACGCTTTGCTCTGCACTTTGCCAGCTCCTTTATACGCCTCCTCGTCTCTGTGCCTGGTTAGCACGGCAGCTCTGTCTTCCAGCTCCCTCTCCAATGGCTATAGCCTGGCAAGCTCGGCTTATAAGCTTACATAATCCTTGCTACACTCTGCACTGCCCAGCTTCGGCTTCCAGCTCCCTGCCTCCTCGGTCTGCCACTGCAAGCTCTGCTCTTGCTCCCTTCTTCGCGAATGCATTGACAGCTAGCAGCTTCCGCTTCCAGCTGCCCTCCCAATCCCTGCACGCAGCTGCTGCTAGCTCCCTCCCTCCCTGCTATACACTGAAGCTCTGCTTCTAGCCCCTCCTCAATTGTTGCTGTACAATGCCAGCTCTGCCCTTCCAGCTCCCCTCTGCTACACTGAGCTCTCTTCTACGCTTCGCATCCTCCACATGCTGTAACTGCAGCTATGGATCCAGCTCCCGCTCCATGCCCTGGACACTGAGCTTGCTTCTAGATCCCTCCTCGCGAATGCTCTGCACCTGCAGCTCCGCGTCTGCTCCCTCTCTACACTCAGCTCTGCTTCTGCTCCCCTCCTCCCTGCGCTGCCACTGCAGCTCTGCTTCCAAAGCTCCCTCTCCAGCACCTACAACGCAGCTCTCTTCTTACGTATCCACTCCTCCAGCATATACATGCAGCTCTGCTTCCAGCCACGCCCTTCCATGCTCTGCACTGCAGCTCTGCTTCTAGCTCCATTCTCATGCTTGCACTGCAGCTCTGCATCCAGCTCCCTCCCATGCCATGCCTGACAGCTAGCTTTCTAGCTCCCTCCTCCCTGCCTACACTGCAGCTCTGCTTCTAGCATCACCCTCCTTGCTCTTGCTGCGTTACACTGCAAGCTATGCTTCTCGCTCCCTCCTCATGCTTCTGCACTGCGCTCTGCTTTCTAGCTCCCCCTCCCTCACCGGCAACTATCTCCTCTATCCACAGCACGCTCTGCTTCGAGCTCCATCCTCCATGCTGTACACTGCAGCTCTGTTCCAGCTCCCTCATCCCTAGGCCTGTACAGACTGCAGCTCTTGTTCGTAGCACCCTCCTCCCATGCTCGGCACTGCAGCCTGCTTCTAGCTCCCTCCTCCCTCCTCTACACTGCAGCTTGCTTCTAGCTCCCTCCTCCCTGCTTTACACTGCAGCTCTGTTCTAGCTACCTCCTCCATGCTCTGCACTGCAGCACTCGAATATCTAGCTCCCTCTCTACACTGCAGCTCTGCTTCTAGCTCCCTCCTCTACACGCAGCTCTTGCTTCGGATCCCTCCTCACTGCAGCTTGGTTCTAGGCTCCTCCTCCATATCTGCACTGCAGATATGCTTCTAGCTCCCGTCTCCAGGCTTGCACTGCAGCTCTGCTTCTAGCTCCTCCTCCATGCTCTACACTGCAGCTCTGCTTCCAGCTCCCTTCATGCTTACCATGCGCTCGGTTCTAGCTCCTCCTCCATGCCCTGCACTGCAGCTCTGCTTCTAGCTCCCTCCTCCATGACCTGCACTGCAGCCTGTTCTAGTCCCTCCTCCATGATTGAACTGCAGCTCTAAGCTGCTAGCTCCCTTCGCCATGCCCTGCAAGGCAGCTGCACTTCTGCAGAAATGCACATCTTCGTTAGGGGAGGAAATCAGAAAAAAGTGAATTGCGATGATACACCAATGACAAGGAACTAAACAAAAGTGATGAAGAAGTCATCAATGATCCTTTAGAGAAACCTGTCAGCAAAGGGTCACCGCACCGACTGCAGGTCAGTTTATGTATTGATCCCTGGAAAGATGGTAATCATGATGGGAGTAACTGACAGGACTGTTGATATACAGATGTAGATTCAAGGATTGCTACTCTTAAAAGTGCACTGGGGGATTCTTGTGTCCTCTGCAGTAGGGTGTGGCATTGCCGCTTAGAAAGTTATGCAATCAGACCTTTGTGTATGTGGTGGAGTAGCAAGCAGGACTGTGAATCTAGGAGTTATATTCCAGGATTGTTAGATCTCCAAGTGCCAATGGAGAAGTAGGCCTCACATGCTAGTGCTCTTCGCACTTTGTACTGAATGCAGAGCAAATACCGTGCCCCGACTCTGAATCTCACTATTCTGCTGCTGGTGCAGTCACTGTGTACATACATGACATTACTTATCCTGTACTGATCCTGAGTTACATCCTGTATTATACCCCAGAGCTGCACTCGTATTCTGCACACGCTGTAGTATTGCTGCTCCTATGATGAGCTCAGGCTGTACAGGGCACGCACTGTATATATCGGGTGACAGTGCAGATGAGTCAGGACTACATATCCCGGCGTGCAGTGCGGCGGCCTTCCTCCCAGCATGCCCCGGGCTCTATGACTGCACTTCCCGGCGTGCACTGCGGCCCCGCTCCCGTGGTGTGCCCGGTTTCGCAGTGAAGATGCCGATGAAGGGGCCGTTCCCGATCCGCCGCACCCTCCAGTATCTGCAGAGCGGGGAGATCGTCTTCAGGAACAGCGTCAAGATCATGACCGTCAACTACAACTCCCGCGGGGAGCACGGGGAGGGCGCGCGGTAAAGGGGGAAGGTCACTGCGGGGGGACGGGGAGGGCTGCGCGGGAGCGGGCACAGGCACACAGCTACAATCTCCC
>WNYA01000305.1:76144-104022 GCA_019512145.1 Engystomops pustulosus | reverse complement strand
CAATATACCAAATGTCACCCCCACCCCACAATATACCAAATGTCACCGTCACCTCCCAATATACCAAATGTCACCCCCCATGTACCTGGTGTCACCCGCTAATATACCAAATGTCACCCCCCTAATATACTCCGTGTCACCCCCCATGTACCTGGTGTCACCCCCTACGTCTCCATGTTACTATTGCTGGGGGATATCGGGGTGTCACATTCCGCCTCTTCTCCGGCAGATAACGGGGAGCAGGTTCTGGTGGATATTGAAGATAAAAGCCGCACACAGATCATAGAACACGTGAAGAAGATCCTGGGGAAGACAGAGTAAGAGCAGCCGCAGCCTCCCTGCCCCTATCCTCAGCCTGGACCCTCACAGCTGAGGGTTTGTTACAGTTGTATCCAGTCTAGACAATGCTATTAGCTAATCACTGCTCTCTCCTGACCTGCTGGTTTGTTACAGTGTATCAGTCAGAAGCTCAGGCGGTTTAGTCTACTGATGATTAACTTGACTGGATGCAATTGTAACAAACTGACAGCTGTGACGAGTTTTCTATTTGTATTATTTCCAATATTTTGATAACACAATTTGAGATGAAATCAATTCACTATCTTCATATCTCTTCATGGCTGTAACTATCATGGCTTATATCAGCCACCACTAGGGGGAGCTCTCCATGATTCTTGTGTAATGTAGTAGCAGTGTATGCAGTGAGCTCCCCCTGGTGGTGAGGCCAAGTATCAGCATCTTATCCTGTAAGACTTTCTGTCCAGGGAGGTTGGAGCTCTGTATCTGAGCTCTGATTATTATTGCGCCCCCTGCAGGTCTCTTCCGGGTGAACATCTTGTTTTTCTTCCTTACAGAGAGACCCTAAAAGCAGAAGAAAAAGCCAAGATGGTTTTATCCAATCCGGCCAACTTCGGCCCCAAAAAGTACTACCTGCGCGAGTGCATGTGCGAGGTGGAGGGGCAGGTGCCGTGTCCGGGGCTGGTGCCGCTGCCAAAGGAGATGACGGGCAAATACAAAGCCAAAGTGCGGGCGGGGACGGAGGTGTGAGCCGGGACCTGCCCAGGGAAACCTGTACTTATTATTATTTTCTATTATTTTGTGTAAAATATTTTTCTATATTATAAATTAATGAACATTTTCACTTCTGTTCTGTTTGGTTTTTGGTTTTGCTTTTCCTGGTTCTTCTCATCTCCCAGAATCCTCTGTTACTGATGTGATGTTCCCATCTGGTCCTATAGAAAGAGGCATAAAGGACCCGGAATGTGGGAAAGTTTGAGTTTATAGTGATGTCATAAAATAGGAAGGTCCTGGCAGGTTCCTAGTCTTGGTTATTATTGTGATATTCTTGGATTGGAAGGTCCTGGCAGTTACTTAGTCTTAGTGTTAATTGTGATGATGTTGGCTGGGAAGGACCTGGTAGGTACCTTGCCTTAGTCTTTGAAAAAGTGACATTATTGAATAGGAAGGTCCTGGCAGGTACCTAGTCTTAGTGCTTATAATGACAATATTGAATAGGAAGGTTCTGGCCGGTACCTAGTCTTAGTGCTCATAGTGACATTATTGAACAGGAAGGTCCTGGCAGGTATCTTGTCTTAGTGCTTATAGTGACATTATTGAACAGGAAGGTCCTGGCAGGTATCTTGTCTTAGAGCTTATAGTGACATTATTGAATAGGAAGGTCCTGGCAGGTACCTAGTCTTAGAGCTTATAGTGACATTATTGAACAGGAAGGTCCTGGCAGGTACCTAGTCTTAGAGCTTATAGTGACATTATTGAACAGGAAGGTCCTGGCAGGTACCTAGTCTTAGTGCTTATAGTGACATTATTGAACAGGAAGGTCCTGGCAGGTACCTAGTCTTAGTGCTTATAGTGACATTATTCAATAGGAAGGTCCTGGCAGGTACCTAGTCTTAGTACCTATAGTGACATTATTGAACAGGAAGGTCCTGGCAGGTATCTAGTCTTTGCTTATAGTGACATTATTCAATAGGGAGGTCCTGTCCGGTATATATCCTCAGTCTATAGTGATGTCACTGGATGGGAAGGTCCTGGCAGGGAAATAATCACATATATATATGTCTGCATAAGTTATTAGAATGTTCCCGGAGAATGTTGAGTTTTTCCTGGTGAAGATTCTGTTACCTAATGGACCTGACACCGAGGCCGCGACCGTACAAGGACCCGGTGTTCTGACACCTGAGGCTTTGCAGCAGCCGTAAAGCGCCGTCCTGGTATTGTAGTGACAGGAGGAATAACCCAGCGTCCGGTCTCCGTATAAATATCATATGAAATGTAATTATGGAAGTTTTCTCGGTTTCCCAGAACGAACTAAAAAACTCTGAAAAGAAGTCCATGACCAAACAATACTTTTCAAATGTTCACTAAAAAACCAACAAATTCCTGGCCACTGAGAAAATCTTTCACCCTACAACAATGGATGTTGCCACTGATATCAGAAGTAATCAGGAGGCCTATAAAAGATTGAACATACCACCCATTAATCGTATATGCTCCAGCCCTCACATCCATCGTCGCCGGGTTGCAGCTCCCTCTTTCTACGTCAGGCGCCAGAGCCCAAGATCGAGCACCGAGCTATCGAGTCCGGATGACAGCTATGGCGGCCGGCGGAGGAGAGGACGCCACCGCTATAACCGGGGGTGAGGGGAGACCCCTGGGGAGTAACCTGGGGGTAAGGGGATAACCCGGGAGTAAACCTGGCGTGAATGGAGACACTGGGTGGAGAGGACGAGACCCTGGGGAGACACTGGGTGGAGGTGCGAACCGGGGAGGACACTGCGGGACTGTAGGGTATGGAGATACTGCAGGTGCATGGATACAGCTCCTCCCTTAAGAGATTTTGATGTAAGAGACGGGCTGTGTGCAGGGGAGAGACAGCCGGTGACAGTAGAGAGACTGGCGCCGGGTGCCAGTGGGAGACGCCGGGTGACAGTGGAAATACGCCTGGTGACAGGAGAGAGACTTTCCGTGTGAAGGAGAGAGCCGCCCCGGGACAGGGAAAGACTGCCGGGTGACAGGGGAGAGACCTGCCGGTGACAGGGGAGAGACTGCCGGGTGACAGGGGAGAGACTGCCGGGTGTAACAGGGGAGATACTGCCTGGCGGTGACATGGGATAGACTGCCGGGTGACAGGGGAGGACTAGACGCCTGCCGTTGGCAGGAGTGGAGAGACTGCCGGCCGGGTGTCGGTAAGAATACTGCCGGCCGGGTACATGGATAGACTGCCGGCCTGGTGAACAGGGGAATACGGCCAGGTTGACAGGTGGAGAGACGGCCGGTGACAGGTGATATCCGGGGGGGGCGGCCTGGGGACAGGGTATAGACTGCACGGCCGGGTGACATGGGAGAGACTGCCGGTGACAGGGAGAGACGCCGGTGACAGTTGATAGACTGCCGGCCGTGTGACAGGGAAGAACGGCCGTTACATGTAGATACTGCCGTGTGACAGGGGAGAGACTTCCGCCTGTGACAGGGAGAGACGTGCCGGTGACAGGGAGAGACTTGTTGACTGTCCGGGTGCCAGGGGAGGGATGCGCGGCCGGGTTACGGGGAGAGTACTGCCGGCCGGGTGAAAGGGAGATACTGCCGGCCAGGTGACAGGGAGAGACGGCCGGTTGGAGCAGTGGAGAGAACGGCCGGGTGACAGGGAAATACGGCCGTCCGTGTGACAGGGGAGAGACGGCCGGCCGGGTGACAGGGAGAGACGGCCGGCCGGGTGACAGGGGAGAGACTGCCGGCCGGGTGACAGGGGAGAGACTGCCGGCCGGGTGACAGGGGAGAGACTGCCGGCCGGGATTACGGGAGAGACTGCCGGTCCGGGGGACAGAGGAGAGACTTCCGGCCGGGTGACCGGGTAGAACGCCCGACCGGTACAGTGGAGACGACTGCCGGCTAATCTCCGGGGGTGACATGTGGGAGACGCCGCCGGGTTACAGGGGCTATAACTGCCGGCCGGGGACATGGGAGATAAAACGCGGCCGGGTGACAAGGTGAGAGACTTTGCCGGCCTGTTTGACAGGGGGAGGACTGCCTGCCGTTTGCCTGTGGAGATACCTCCGGCCGTCTCCCCCTGTCACCCTGTATTATTGTGCCTTCGTCCTTCCAATTCCCTCCATTCTTTTCATTCTGGACAATTAGTCGCATTCCTTTGGTAGAAGCTTCCACACCCTCCGGACCTGATCATCCCCGGCCGTGTATAACACATGGCCACCCCACAACCATCTGTTTTTGTCTTCTAGGAATAAAGAGACCACCTCACACTGCTGTCTCTGTCTCTGTGCAGCCCATTGTTTATGTATGCGTCCTGGGAGAGATGTGGGATCATACCTCACCCACTCTGTGCTCTGTGCTCTAATCTGAAGCATGTTATGTATTTATCCCCTGGAGAGATGTGCATCAGACCGCACACATACTGCTTTGCTCCGGTGCTCTCTGCAGCCAGGTAAGGAATTGGTCCCTAGGAGAATGTTACTCACACCGATTTTGTTATAGTGGGCATCGGGGCTGTGAAATTCCAGATTTAGTTGAATCAAGTGCATGGGTGGTATGTCCCACACTGGCCGGTGCCTGTGCGCCATGGGTTATGTATTGTCCTTTGCAGAATGTGTAATCAGACCTCACATCGGCATGTGCCCTGTTCTCCTGCAAGCCGGTTGAGTATTGTCCCTTGAGAGATTGTATTCAGCACCTCACACTGCTGTGCTCTGTGCTTCTGCAAGCCATGTTATGTATTGTCCTGAGAGAGTGTAATCATACCTCACAACCTGCGGTGTCTCTGGTTCTCTCTGCAGCCAGTGTTATTTTTGTCCCGAGATGTGTATCAGACCTCACACTGGGCGGTTGCTCTTGCTCTCTGCAGCAGTGTTATGGCATGGTCCCTGGATAGATGTGTCTCATACCTCAACACCCTGCTGTGCTCTGTGCTCTCTGCACCATTGTTAGCAGTGTCCTGTAGGAGAGTGTAAGCAGACCCACCTGCGGTGATCTGTTCTCTCTGCAGCGCATTGTTATGGTATACTCCCTATCCCTGCATAGATGTTGCAATCAGACCTCACGCGGCTGTACTCTTCTCTCTTCTGCAATCCAGTGTTATGTATGTCCCTGGAGATATTTGTATCAGACCTCACACTGCTGTGCTCTGTGCTCTCTGCAGCCAGTGTATGATTGTCCCTGCAGACTTTGTATCAGACCTCACACGGCTGTCTCTGTGCTCCGCGGCCCATGTTATGTATTGGTCCCTGGAGAATGTGTCCATCAGACCTCACACTGCTGTTCTCCTTGGCTCTCTGCAGCCTGCTATGTATGTCCCCCTGGAAATGTGGGTGATCAGACCTCACACCTGTGGCTCTGTGCTCTCGCTGCCATTGTTATATATTTGTCCCTGGAGAGATGTGGTATCAGACCTCACACTGTGCTGTGCTCTGTGCTCCCGGCAGCCATTGTTATGTATAATCCCTTGGAGATGTTTAATCGACCTTTGGGTGGGTGATGTTAGTAGCAGCAGGACTGTGATATATGGATTTATATTCCAGGATTGGATTCCTCACACTGCTGTGCTCTGTGCACTATACTGTTCCCTGCCCTCAGTATGATTACACATCTCTTCAAGGACAATACATAGCACTGGCTGCAGTCCGTATGGTCACACCAGTGCCAGGGATCCTGATATCTCAGCCCCTGGTCCACGCGCTGCTCGGGATGTGACTGGTTCTCTACACTTCTTTCATTCAGGAACGTCTGACTACTTGTGGGGCTTTCTTTTTCTGCCCATCTTGAATGAGTTTGAGGGTGCTGGTTACCCCATGGGTCCTCCTTGCATGACGCCGCATTACAACCCCCGTTTGATGAACCGCCGGAGGTGCGGGAAGGGTTCCTGTGTCCCCTGTGCCTGAAGGATCTTCCATTCCCTTTTACAAGCTCAAGTCATTATGGAGAGGATCACTCCACCGAGGACTTGGATGTCAAAGGACAACATTCAAAAGTGAGGGCTACATTCACAAGAAGACCCTAAAAACCCTGACTGCCCCCCCAAAACAGCTAGCTCCACACCTAGGCTTACAGGAGGATGGTGGTATTGCAGCATGTTCCCAATCATTGAAGCAGTTAATACATACATACAAGGAGGGCTGGCTGGTGGCCCTCCCACATGTGCAGTTTGTATTACAGCACCAGTTCTTTCTATTCCCAGTTATGGCCATGTGTTGTCCTCCCGAGTGTGGGATACTCTGTACCTCCTTATCCGGTGTGTTTGGGGTCGGGTGAGGTGACACATGGTTTCCTCTTTACACATTCATCTCTTCTTCACTGTAAGATCTGGGGCAAATTTGCAAAACAGCAAAGAACAACGGCGAAGCAGATGGAAGGCGAGCGTGCGAGGGGGCTTCCCAGGAGCGCTACTTAGCCGCACTATGGCGGCGTGGACCCCGTGTGGGGGACCCCAGAAATAGGTACGTGGGTTTTTAAAGGGCTCCTGATAATCTTATTTAAAAATGGTTTTGATATTGACGACTTGTCCATGAGATGAAGTCCATCTGTATCCTAGGTGTGGGGTCCTGAGTGAGCGCTTCCTTATGTTGTAGTAGGGCTCTAAGCTGCGGTCCATCCTGACCGCCTACATTCCTTTGGGGGGCATGGTTTCTGGTATTTTGCTGATTAAGTTTTCCTTGGCTTTTCCTCAGGGGCGATGTGCTGAGTCCACTCTGTTTGACTTTAGAAGCACCACGAGCTGCGAGGATCGTCACTATGGGGTGGAAGTCAACAACTGATCAAATACGCCTAGAAAAGTCAGCCCCGCACAGAACCACCCTGTCCCACCCACTGTCGCCCTACGTTAGGGGGGTCTGCCAGATCATCCGCGCGTCTGTGTAGTGGAGATGCCGGGGTGCAGAGCGTAAGTAAGGGACACTCCAGCCACAGCTAATGTATTGAAGAGGGGCCTAAGAGGGCAGGACTCATTGTCTTCCCTCAGAACCCTGGATTCTGATCCTACCGCCACCCTGCACCAGGTCCAATGCAATGAATCAGCGGTGTTTGGGTTGCCTTAAAAAGTTCAAGTTCCCTTTTAGTAGAAGGACCATAAGTTATGATGGTCAGAATGATCCGGCATGACCGCTATCACCGCCCTGGTCACATGAGGCTGGTGGCCAGTCACGATTACTATACTAGAGGTTTGTTCTGTATATGCCTATGTGCAGCGTAGAGTAACCCTCCACTGGTATCCTTATATGGGGTGAATCAGATTTCCCACCATTTACCAATGATAATGTAATTCCGACTTTAGCCCCGATAAGGTTTCAGTTGTTTACTTTCTGTTCTCTCCTTTCGTTTGACATCATTTGATCGCACTAATACGGATGTCCGCCAGATCAAGGTACGCCGGATGCCCGTGTCTGATACTAATTGGGATAAGGGATTCAGATGCTTCCTTATGGCACACTCTGGACCAACCCTTTTCAGTTGAGTTTTGCTCTCCCCCAGCCATATCGCGATCCTGTTGCCCTGGGTCAGCGACAGGATGTGACCCTTCTGTCCGGACTGTGGAACAAGTTCACACCATCCGCACAGGCGCCACCATTGCCGTCTCTGTGGGCCATCATGTGTCAGGTGCATGGCGCTGCACGGTCGCTGTATCACCATTCCATTTGCCTTGAAGAGAATTCGTGTTGCCGTGTCTGGTTTTAATGTGGTCCATCTCTGTTCTCTCCTTCTGTTCAGAATTTTTTTTGTCGTTCTACATGTTCTCAGTTGGTTTGTCGATGACTACAGACACTCATAGAACATTTATTGTTGTTAAGATTCATTCCATTAAGGAGTTTATCTTCCTTTTTCTGTAAAGCTGAACACCTGTCTTCATGCTTTCTCCATCACAGATAAAGGAACAAGCGCCTGCAGCCCTCGGCCTCCAGCCATGGCACCCTAACTGATCCTAATACACTAGTGCACAACCTGCTCCCAGCGGGGAAGCTCAGATCCTCAGCAGCGTCAGCTCACGTCCTGGATGAGAAATGAGGATAAGATCCGCTTCCTTCCAGCATTGTTAAGGACACACTACTGAGAGGAGATGCATTGGATAGAAAGCGCACCTCCAGAATTGTCAAGGTCTACCAGGTACACAGGGTGTAAAAAAATGTAAACTCTTATGGGTTATGAGAGCTAACGGACAAGGCTGACCCTTGGGGGGACGGACAGGGACAAAGCTGACACTTTGGTGGGGACAGACAGGACACGCGACACTTGGAAACAGGCCAGTGACAACGCTGACACTGGGGTGTGACGGGACAGGGAACAGCTGACCTTGGGGGGACGGGAACAATGGACCGTCACCTGAACACTTGGGGGACAACGGACACTCTGAGCACTTTGGGTACGGGACACGCTTACGACTTTGGTGGAACGGGACACGCTGACACTTGGGGGGCTCAGTGCCGCTGACACTTGGGGACATGGCATGGGGCACTCGTACACTTTGGGGACCGGCATGGACAACGCTGAACTGGGTAGGACAGGACCTGGACACGCTTACACTGGGGGACAGGGACAACGCTGACACTTGGGGGACAGGACATGGACACTCTGACACTTGGGGGACAGGGCAGGGACACCTTACATCTGGAGGGGACAGGCGAGTGACACTCTGACACTTGTGGACAGCAGGGACACCGACACTTGGGTGGTACAGGACAGGGGACAACGCTGACACTTTGGGGACAGACAGGACACGCTGACACTTGGGGGACAGGGCAGGGACACGCGGACACTGTGGTGGGGACCGGCAGGACTACGCTTACACTTGGGGGACATGACAGGACACCTGACACTTGGGGGACAAGGACCCGCGACAATTGGGGGGGACATACAGGGACACGCTGACACGTGGGGGGACCGGACGGGACATGCTGACACTTGGGGTGACAAGGACAGAACACCTCACTTGGGGGACAGGAACAGGACACTCTGACACTGGGGGGACGGTACAGGACCCTGCCCCTTGGGGACATGAACAGGGACAACGCGGACACTGGGGACAGGACAGGACCCCGCGACACTTTGGGGACAGACTCGACACGCTGAACTTGGGCGACAGGTACACTCTTACCTTGGGGGGACAGACAGGTACTTGCTGACACTTGGGGGGACGGAGGGACTCGCTGACGCTTGGGGGTGGGGCAATGAGACGGACACGCTGACGCTTTGTGGAGGGGGGCATGGAGACGACACGCTGACCTCTGGGGAAGGGGGGCAGGAACTGACGCGACGCCTGACGCTTGGGGGCATGGGGACTATACGCTACTCTTGGAGTGCAGGACAATTTCACATTTTTTTTTTTCATTTGTTTGCGAAACTCCGGGGCCTTTAGGTAGGGTGGATGAAAGAGCCCCTGAATACATCAGGATGGCGCAGTCTAAGAAAGTAGGTTCTAAATTGTATTACCAGGGTTTTATATCTGTTTGGATCATTGAATTCTCACATTTTAGTGTTGTCATGACATGTTTGGAGGATCTCTGGTAGTTTTCCATTGGTCTCCAGCTCCTCTTTTCCTCTTCCTCCATTATGTTTTTTGATGAATATTTTTTCCTTTGCAAAACAACTCAACACTCTTCAAAATGTCAACCTTAATATGTGAGGTGCCTGGGTGTGGGAGTGGAGGAGGCTGCGCGCATCTCCCGGCTCCCCCCCCCCACAGTGCCGCACTTTTGACAGGGGTAATTATCCGCCATAACATTTAGTTTTGTATGCTCCTCCGCAGCGCTGGGCGACACCTACGATTTGGACCATGCCAACAACCTGCGCATAGAGGTTGCAGAGACTCTCCGAATTATAGAGTAGCTTTAATGGTAGAAGTGACGAATTTGGGGGCCCTGTAAAGCCCTGGTGCTGCTTATTCATCACTTTAAGTGTCAGGCAGGATGCAACTTGGCCAGACCGACGTGTGTGGAACTGATTTTGCAAGCGCCACTTTTTGTTTTAAGGGATTGTCCCACCAATAGACTCTTCTGGAATTGTTATGCTGGCCGATTGGACTGGACCCCCCCATGATCTACACTTTTCCCGAGACTACGGGGATGGCCACGTTCAGTTTTTCAGATGCATTTTTTGAAGCCGAAGCAGTGTGGATCCATAACGGTGAGACAATCTTGAAAGGTGCACTCCTCCTCAATTTACTCCATTCCTGGTTTGGGCATCAAAACTGACACGTGGACATCACCTATGGGGTGAAAATAATTGTCTTTGGTGGGATATCCCCTTTCATGCAGCCTAATTTTAACCATTTAATGGCAGGAGCAAGTAAAATTGATATTTTCATAATTTAAAACACATTATTAAAAATGTGTTTTTTTTTTTCATTTTTCTGCCACAGTAAAAAAATACTAACCCTTGATTGATGAAGAACCCAAACCTCACCCCAAAATCTCCAGCTGCAGAAATTGTGCGATACTGCAGCCACGCTGTTTGTGGCAGGTAATATATACGTTACTTAAAGAACACTCTACACAGCTGAATTCCGGGATTGTTATGAGAGCGGAACGCTAGGTTCTAGCACATTGCCTAGGAACCCTGCAACCATTCCGTTTATTAATGAACTAGCTTTGACTGGTGCGCCTTTAGGATTCACCAGTTATCTGCATATTCTCATGGTTACATGGACGTTAGGAATCCAACAGTGAAGCCCAATCTCGCTCTCAATAAATCCCCTATTAACTATTCTGACTTGTCCACTTTAATTAGGTTCTTAGGACAAACTTCTAGGGTTAATGTCTCTCCAACGCAGAAAGTAAGAAGAGTTAAAGAAAAACGGAAACTGGAGAAGGAGCTGACGCTACAACTGAGCAACAGGTGAGATTTCATTCATGCCATTACATATCACGCATCATTGGGGGTTTGGTCTCAAAGTAAGGTCCTGTTCATTTTCCAAGCATCATGGCAGACGAGAATGGTTCGCTTAAATAAAATTGTGTCATATTTGCAGGTAACAACATCGCTTTATGCTCCTGACCCCATTCCCCACCCCGTAAAAACATTTTTTTTAGAGGTGCAGACATTCCCTGCACAGCAGTAGGATCCTTTGGTTGGGGAAACACAGCATCAATGCACCGCCCCTTCGTTCCGACCAAATAGATTTATACAGCGTGGCTTATTCCCCTAAGCTGCTAAACTTGATGCCATATAGTAAGAAACCCCCCCCCTTTAATCTCGCTGTTAGTGGATTGGTTCCCTGGGGGACCGCCCTGAAGCACAGAGGAAAGAAGATATGAAAATAGGAAAGATTTGTTCCCCCCCCACTCGTCGTCTGAGTCCTGAATGGAGAGCCTCAGCAGGCAGTCGCATCCGAAGGTATAAGGGTGGCGGCCGACTTCTGGGGTCCCTCGAAATAGAGAGACCTCCAGACCCTCTCCCCCAACAAATCGAGAACATCCTACTACGCATCCAGCAGGCTCATCAGCGCCGACTGTGCGAGGTTCATATGTGACAGGAAAACCAACCTGCGGCAGCTGCAGATGAATATGACCAGCATCAGGTGGGAGAGCCATCGGATGTCCCTAAGAGCTTGCCGAAAGGGGAGGCCAATGCATAGTACAAGCTGTAAGGGTGCTGACAGGAAGCGGTAGGAAATAGCAGGAGCATAGAAGAGTCTGGTCCAGCGCAGCAGAGCCCACACTCGGACTCCGGACCACCGACAGGTGTACGTCTGGCAGGACAACATACAGCGGCTCTAGATCTGCAGCTTGTCCTAGACGAGAACCCCATCCCTGCGAGCTTTCTCCACCTCGACTCCACCAGAATCAGACCTAGCCTCCCCCGACGGCATCTCTCTGTTCCTCCAACAAATCCGCACCTTTAAAACCCGTCGAGGAATGAAGAGTCAAACCAGAACCGCCGCAGCCGAAAAGAGCCAGCAGAACGGCAGCAAGATACAATCCTTCGATGAAGAGGAGGATGAGAACCCAGAAAGCTTCTGAGACGTCCAGGGGTGACACAGTCCTCCGCAATCCCTTCGCAACCCCTCCAGAACGTGGACTATAAGCACCATGTCCTACACACCCATTTGAGGGAGGAGGATGAAGGCCCTTCCCTGGGCATCCCTTTGAGGAGTCGGATGATTTCGGACAATAAGAGGAGGTGGTGGAGGATGATTCTGCGTCCTACCACAAGATCGATCCATAAGGCTTATATTTTGACGCCAAGCCAGCGGCCGCCTGGACGAGTGGACCTCCTGACTGAGAACCTGCGAGAACTGAAAAGAACCCTGGCCAACAAAAGGGGCAGAAGACCCCAATCATGACTTCGGGGGGCCGCACCCCGACACACAAAGCCCATTGGAACAAAGCGTAACCGGATTTACAGCGACTTAAAGATCAGCGCCGCTTATCTCTGGTAGTTTCTACCACAGAATGACCAGAAGGTTACTGTCCTATAGGTGGGTCCGGAACTATTATTACTCTTATTATGCTGCCCTGACCGTAACCCAACTTGAATGTGAAGAGCCCTTGTTAGGTGCTGTTTGATCTCTTGGGGAAACGAGCCCACGCCCATATGACCAAACTAAAAACGGGAAAAGTGACCTCAGCGATGATAACTTATTAAACTACAGACAAGGAGTAGAAGCGGAGACCAGGAGAGTAGCTGCTGCCCTGTACCCACCGGTGAGAAACATGTAACTGGAAGTACAAACTTTAAGGGTATTTCCATCTATGAAATCGTCTCATATATAAACGACATGAAGATTGAAGGCCAGCTACATGTTACTATTATTACTGATTTCCCATGCCACCACCATATGGGGGGCTGTGAACACAATTTGTGCCAGATCACCACTCATAGAGTCTAAGTGGCATCTATCACGGCGGTGAGCACACCTATCTCACAGAAACGGGCAGCCGCCATGCAAATATGACATTTTCTAATTTTGGCCATTTAAAACTACTGCAGCTCTCAGCTTTCTATGGAATGAGGGTACTTTACATCCTCATTATAACCCCGAGAGCTGCCCTCACTATTCTGCTGCTGGAGCATCACGGTGACATACATGGCCTTACTTATCCTGTACTGATCCTGAAGTTAACATCCTGCATTATACCCCAGAGCTGCAACTTCACATTCTGTGCTGGTGCATCACTGTGTACATACATTACATTACTTATCCTTACTGATCCTGATTACACCCTTGTATTTATACTCCAAGCTGCATCTCACTATTCTGCTGCTGGTGCAGTCACTGTGTTACATACATGACATTACTTATCCGGTACTTATCCTGAGTTACATCCTGGTTATACTCCCAGAGCTGCATCAATTCTGCGCTGGTGCAGTCACGGTGTACAGACTATTACATTACTTACCGTAAGACCTGAGTTACATCCTGTATATACTCCAGAGCTGCACTCAGCTAGTCGGCTGCTGGTGAGTCACTGTGTACTATCCATGCCTACTTAGCCTGTACGATCCGATTACCTCCTGTATATACCCGCAAGCTGCACTCACTATTCTCTGCTTGGTGGTGTCACTGGTGTAACATACATGACATTACTTATCCTGTACTGATCGAGTGACATCCGGATTATACCCCAACCTGCACTCACTATTCGGCTGCTGGTTGAAGTCCTGTGGACATACATGACATTATTATCCTGTACTGATCCTGCGTATCTTCTGTAATTATACCCAAGCTGAACTCACTATTCTGCGTGCTTGTGCGAGTCACTGTCTCATACCTGACATTACTTACCTGTACTGATCCGGATTACATCCTGAGTATACTCAAACCTGCACTCACTATTCGCGCTGGTGCATCCTGTGGTACATCATAACATTACTTATCCTGTACGACCCCTGATTGCATCTGTATATCACCCCAGAGCTTCACTCACTATTCTGGCTGTGGTGCCGGTCACGGGGTACATACGCCATTATTATACTTATCCTGTACGGATCTGAGTACAAACATCCTGTATTATACCCCCAGAGCTGCAACTCACTATTCTGCGGCGGGTGGCAGTCACTGTGTACATACATGACATTACTTATTCCTGTAACTGAGCCTGAGTTACATCCGTTATTAGACTCCAAGCTCACTCACATTTCTGCTGCTGGTGCATCACTGTGTACAGCATACAGGACTTATCCGGCCTGTACTGAGCCTGAGTTACATCCGTATTATACCCCAAGCTGGCACGCACTATTCTGTCTGCTGCTGGTGCGTCACTGGGGCACCTACAGACATTACTTATCCTGTACTGATTCCCTGAGTTAACCTTCCTGTATTAGACTCCAGCTGCACTCACTATTCTGCTGCTGGTGCAGTCCACTGTGTACATACATGACATCTTATCCTGTACTGATCCTGAGTTACATCCGTATTATCTCCAGAGCTGCACTCACTATTCTGCTCTGGTGCAGTCACTGTGTACATACATTACATTCTTATCTGTACTGATCCTGATTACATCCTGTATTATACTCCAGAGCTGCACTACATGTATGTACACAGTGATTCCACCAGTAGGCAGAATAGTGAGTGCACCCCTGGGGTATAAATAGGATGGAACTTGGTAAGTATAAACCATGAACTCATTTTTAGACGGTGAAGTTTGGAGGTGATGTACCCTATAACAGCCCATGTTGGTAGGCATTAACACTAAACCATCGATTAATTGTAAATTCACGTAAAATATTAGATTTGCATCATCTCACATCATTACAATTATAACTTATCGCTACATCAAATAGAAGGATCCCGGCAGCAGATGCATTGCAGGTCCGTAGTACATTGTAGCTGCTTTTTTCGTGCTATGCCCCGTCAGACTCCCGCCCCCTCTACATCACTACAGTGTCATGTGCCTGGATATAAAAAAAAAAAAATTGGACTCTCCATAACAGATTCCCAAAACTGATCGTGTTGGGGTCCCTGGAATTCTCATAGCTGGACCTGTGTTTACTAGGAAGCAGTCTAAAGTTCCAGCTTGTCACTTGCTACATGTAACGATGCCTCAGCCGTGAGAAGTTTCTTCTGGTAGAAGCTTCTGGATCTCTCATATTTTGTCTTGAAATGAGGAAGAACCTCGGGAACTCAGTTGTGCATAAATTTGTAAATAAAACAGACCCTCGCTTCCATGGGTCCCCAGTTTAATATGGGTTCTGTTTTCTCTCAGCCGATCCCCGCCCCTTGTGATGGGCCCATCTCCACTAGGAGCGGCTCATGGTCCGGTTCCAGTCCTATTAGAGCTAAAGCCTCAGATACCTGGAGAGCTGGAACGAACCTACATTAGGCACAGTTACAGACTAGGCTTCATTTCTGTCTCTGTGCTACGCTGCAAGTCTCACTTTGAGCACAATTGATGTTTGTCAGTAGTGTTCCCCACAGCTACAGTATAGTGTGAACGCGTGTCTATAGTGTCCTGTTCACGCTTGACTTCCCCCCACCAGCCCCTATAATACCCGTCTCGTTCAATTATTCATGCGATGGAAGGGAAATGCAAATTCCCTGAGTAGCAATCTTTTCTCCCGTGACTTCAAAAGCTGCTTGTTCTTTACCTCTCCCACAATGCATGGCATAACATTTACCATGTGATGTGGCAATCTCTAACTACACGAGGCACAGCACAAGTCACATTAGTGTCCTGAGACTCCGTAATAGAGGAATAAAGAGAAGGCAGCTCTTGCGTGTACTGTAGAATAAGGTGGCTTACAGCTCCCCGCCCCCCCCCCGGGCTGAGCATTCAGTGTTCCCATGGAGATGTGGGATAAGTCGCTGCTAAATTCTTCCTGTATACAGGTAAGAGACCGCCCCCCACCGCCCCTCCGCCAGTTTTTGGCCTCCCCTTACCAGTCTAGATGGCGTTTCACAAGCTGTTACGGCCAATCATCAGCCAGCAGACGATGCAAAAATTGAGTCTGAAATCTGCCTGATGCCCTCAGGTCAGGATATTAGCCGTTTTGCTTTACAATCAGTATTATTACGTTTTTAGATTTATAGTGTGCGGATCATGCTTAGAGCCTGTAGGGGGCCGCTTCAAGATGCTGTAAGTCTGGTGCTCTTTGCAACCATTCCAGGTTTTTGTTTTTTTTAATTAATAAACAATTTTTCAGTGCGAAAGGAAGTAAGATCGGCCTGATTGAGTGCGCTCTCCTAGGGAACTCTGTTGAGCTCTAAAACCTGCAGCTCCACAAGCCTGAAATGCTTGCTGAGCGCGCTAACTAACAGCTCCATGTCAGCAAAACGCTTGCCGAGCTCTGAACTTGCAGCTCACAAGTGGGGAACATCAACCGCCCACAACCTCAGCTCCCAATAGGGGACCTTTCACCGAGCTCAACCTGCCGCTGTACTACGGGGAATGCGTCTGTGGCCTAAATCCTTCAGCTTAACAATCTGGGATAACCAGAGAAAGTTCACTGAGCCTCTGAACCTGCAGCGCCCCTGTCATGAATACTTACTGAGCTCTTAAAACCCGTGGCTTCACAAGAGAATGCTCCTGAACTTGAAGCTCCACAATCTTGGAGGGCGCTCTCTCTCTCTGTGCTCTGAAGCTCCAGCTCCACACCTGGATAACAGGGCACGCTTCACTGAGCTCTGAACTTGTCAGCTCATGGACAGTAATGCTTGCAAGCTCTGAACTTGCCGCTCCACAATCTGGGAGCGCTTTCTGTGCTTGACGCTCCCATAAGTAGGGACCGCTCACTGAGCTCTGACTTGAAGTGCATAAGCAAGAACATTCTCTGAGCTCTGAACCTGCTCCTCACAACTGCTCATGCAAAACAAAGAAGTAAATGGAATAACATCCCTACTGCAGCCTGAGTCCTCCCGATCTAAATAATTATATACATGATAAAGGTTTCATGTAGACTTTAAGCAAGCGGTTGATACCTTTAATGTTTCACCATTGAGCTGAGATTGCACCGAAGTTCTGTGTAATACGCTACGCCAAGACCTGTATGTAAAGAATTCATAGGATGAAGAGGTGGAGGGGCTATTGAACATTCCAAATGGCAGAGAGCACAGCAGTGTGATGACCCCCCCCCCCCCAGTCATCACCTGCTGCGCAAAGCCTGATGACAAATACCACTTTGTGGTTGTGTTCACTACAGTCCAAAAACTGCACAATTATACATTATGGTGTATAAAATCATAAAATGTATGGGTCCAAGCCGGAGGGGGGGTCCCAGCCTCAGCGTGGAAACAATGGCTGTTGGATTTTTGTTTGCAACACCGCCAGTGTGAAAGACCCCCAAATACGCACAACAATCGAACCAATAACAATTGTAGTACTCTACTAACTCTAATATCACCTAATTAGTCATTCAACACTATATTCCTGTGAACTATCCATAGTGACCTGTATTAGGCAAATGTCTCGCAAGCGTCGGGAGGTGCTGGCAGTTGTAGTCCAAAGCATACGAAGCAGCAAAGTTACTTGTGATCTCTTGAACCTGCGGCAGAATAAGCGTAACCATAACGCGGAACCTCAATACTTAAGCAGGAAACACTCACTTGAGCTCGGAACCTGCATGACCTAAGCAGAGAACTCTCACTGAGCGCGGAAGGCCTCAGTGGACATAAAGCAGGAACGCTCACTGACTCTGAACCTGCATGACATAAGCAGGGAACTCTCACTGAGCTTCTGACCTGCCTGACATAAGCAGGATAACTCCACTGTAGCTCTGAAACCTTGCAGTGACATAAGCAGAGAACTCTCAATGATCTCTGACCTCTGCAGTGACATAAAAGCAGGAACTCTCACTTAGTCTCTTAACCGGCATGACATAAGCAGGGAACTCTCCACTGAGCTCTGAACTGCAGGGACATAATCAGAGACTCTCACTGATGCTCTGCACCCTACAGTGACATAAGCAGAGAACTCTCACTGAGCTCTGACCGCATGACATAAGCCGGGAAGTCTTACAACCGAACCTGCAGTGACATAAGCGTGACACTTCACTGAACTCTGAACTTAAAGAAGCATAACAGCCACTATCCACTGAGCTCTGAACCCGCAACCACATTACAGAAAGCCCACTGAGCTTGCTAACCTGCAGCACCATAAGCGGAATGCTTACTAGCACTGAACCTATGCTCTGAACTTGCACTAGAACAAGCCTGGAACACTCACTGAGCGCTGAACCCTGCAGGCTACCACAACTATAAATCTAGAAATAGGAGAAGCAAAGAATAGCTCAGCAGAGGCCCCCCGAGCACTATGGGTCTATGGGGGTAGACCTATTATTGGGGTATTATGCTAGCCAAGCGGGGGGTCTCAGTACTCCCTAACCTTAGCCTGTGCTGTACATCCCGTAGTGTCACTGGCCCTATAAGATGTGGATGCTGCAGAGGTCATGGGCGCTGAGACAAATTGTGGCAATGTAAGAATGTCATACTGCTGGAAATTTTCTATACAAGTGAAATATTGTAAAAGACAACTAAAAAAAAAATGTCTGTGTTCTGTACCTAGGACTGTGTAACCAGCGTCACTCCCAGCCGGTCCAAGGGAAATGCAAGTTCTTAAAAAGGTCAGTGACTAAAACAGATTTGGAATTTGCAGTTAGAGAAAAGTACAAATTGAAGAAACTGTTTGATACCTCCAATCATATTAGAGAAATCTTTCAGATTTTTAACATTTGCAGCAGCAGCTGTATAATTTTCCTAACCCCGCCCCAAGTGCTTTAAAAAATCATCGCCAATCCCTAATTTGGCAACTATTCCTATATATCCTGCTGATACTTCTGATTAATAGAGGTCCAAAGTTTAAAATGGGAGCCTTGCTGGAGATCACGCAAGTTTTCTATCTCACTCTAGTGATCATGCCATTATGCACGTCAGTAATTTCTCCATATGTTTTCTATCATAACTGTCCTGCCTGATACTTCTGAGTGATATAGAGGAGCGCACGGTTTACCGATAGAGGCTGCTGGAGAAGTAGTAAGTATCTTTCTCCCCCGGAGAAAGGAAAATAACCCCAAGAGCTTTCTTCCCAGCAGGACAGTCAGCCCTTTCTATATTACATGAGTGAAGCAGAGGAATACGGGTACAAATAAGCTGCTGGAAGATAAGGTGAGATAGAAACCTTTGCTGTTATCTCCCAGCACCTCTATTTGTACCCGTATGTCCTCGCTATCACTATACTGTACATTATGACAAGGGCTGACCTGTACTGATGGAGCTGCTGTAGAAATAGTATATTTATCTGTACGTGTCGCCCCCTCTATCACTCATAAGTATCCCTCCGCAGGCACCGTATGAACATATGGAAATTACTTATTGCCTTAAAGGGAGATTAGAAAACTTGCTGTTTATGCACATCAGTATTCTCCATATTTCTATATCTCACGGTCCTGCTGAGACTTCTGAGTGATAGAGGAGCGACACGTTACAGATAACTACTTTACTACTTGCTCCACAGCTCTATCTCACCCAAGAGCTTTTTTTTTCCTATCAGTACAGTTAAGCCCTTGTCATAAATGTACCGTGTATGATAGCAAGAGATACAGTACAAATGGGAGGCTGCTGAGATAATAGTAAGGTTTTTTTTTTTTGCAACGACGCAGGCACTTGCCACCACTGCGCCGCCCCCATGGCATGGAGGGCGTATTCGTGATTTTAACTGGAAATTCCTTTTCGACTTTCCCCCTGAAATCACCTTTCTCCCCTCTATAAGCCGCAGCAGACACCGTGTATGACTTAGTCGTCGGGTGTCAGATTCATCACATGAACCCTTTCTCCTGACCCTACAAATCTGGATACCGATCCTTCAAAAACAATATTTCGGGGAAGTGCTGATCATTGATTGGCCATTTCTGGGGTGTGGTGCTGGCACTGGTAGTCCCGCAGGCATGACAGTACTATGTGGCCTGGGATAATCGAACAGGAAGGTTAAGGAGCGGCGGGGGTAGCGCGTGCCCTACTTCTAGCGTCTCTCTGATCCCCGCACTCCCTAGATCACTGCGCGAGGACATGAAATGAGGATGTAATTACTGCTGCGACATCAATACCCCCGAGCATACTGCATCTGATCAAAAGCCTGTATAATCTCTATGGAAATCACCGCCGTATCACCTCGGGAAAACCGAGAAAACTTTCCATAATTACATTCCTATGATATTATACGGAGACCCGTACCTCTGGTTTATTCCTCCTGTCACTACAATACAGGACGGCGCTTACGGCTGCTGCCAAAGCCTCAGTGTCAGAACACCGGTCCTTGTACGTCGCGCCCCGGTGTCAGGTCCATTTTAACAGATCTTCACCAGAAAAACTCAACATTCCCCGGGAACATTTAATATCTTATGCAGACTATAGATATGTATTAATTATTTTCCCTGCCAGGGACCTCCATCCGTGACATCACTATGACTGAGGATATATACCGGACAGACCCTCCCTATTGAAATGTCACTAAAAAGCAAAGACTAGATACCTGCCGGACCTTCCTGTTCAAACTGTCATATAGGTCCTAAGACTAGTACGGCCAGGACCTTCCCTAGTGAAAATGTCACTATAAGCACTAAGACTAGGTAAACCTGCCAGGACTCTGTTCAATAATGTCACTATAAGCACTAAGACGAGTACCTGCCAGGACCTCCTGTTCAATAAGTCCTCTAAGCTCTAAGACTAGGTCCCGCCAGGACCTTCCTGTTCAATAATGTCACTATAAGCTCTAAGACTAGTCAACTGCCAGGACCTTCCTTTCATAATGTCACTATAAGCTCTAAGACTAGTACCTGCAGGAACCTGCCTATGAATAGGGCACTATAGCGCTTACAAGATACCCTGCCAGGACCTTCCTGTTCCATAAGGTCCACTATAAGCACTAAACAAGATACCTGCCATGACCTTCCTGTTCATACGTCCACTATGAGCAACTAAGACAGGTACCCCGGCCAGAACCTTCCTATTCAATATTGTCATTATAAGCACTAAGACAGGTACCCTGCCATACCGTTCCTAGTCATAATGCACGTTTTCAAAGACTAAGGCAAGGTACCTACCAGTTCCTTCCTTCCCAGCCACATCATCACAATTAAACACTAAACTAAGTATGGCCAGTGACCTTCAATCAGATATCACAATAAGAACCAGACTAGGAAACCGCAGCCCGTCCTATTTATGACATCACTATACACTCAAACGGTTCCCCATTCCTGGCCTTTATGCCGTCTTCTTCTCTAGGACCAGATGGGAACATCACATCCGTACGAGTGATTCTGTGAGATGATAAGAACCAGAAGCAAAACCAAAAACCAAACAGAACAGAAGGAAAAGGTTCATATTTATAATTAGAAAGATATTTACACAAAATAATAGAAATAATATAGTACAGGTTTCCCTGGCAGTCCCGGTCTCCCCTCCGTCCCCCCGCCCGCACTTTGGCTTGGTATTTGCCCGGCATCTCCTTGGCAGCGGACACGCACCCCGGACCACGGCCCCTGCCCCTCACCTCGCACATGCACTCGCGCAGTATTCACTTTTTGGGGGCCAAGTTGGCCGATTGGGATAAAACCATCTCTGCTTGTTCTTCTGCTTTTCATAGGGTCCTCTCTGAAGGAAGAAAACAAGATGTTCACCCGAAGAGACTGCAGGGGCGCACATATATCAACTCAGATCGAGCTCAACTCCCTGACAAAGTCTTACAGGTTAAGATGCTTGATCTTTGCCTCCCAAACCACCAGGGGATCTCACGCATCCACTGCTACTACTAAGACAGAATCATGGAGACTCCCCTAGTGGTTGGCGATCTAACCATGATAATCCAGCCATGAAGATATGAAGAGTGAAGGAATTTGCATCTCAATTGTGTTATCAAAATATTGGAAATAATACAAAGAAACTTGTCACAACGTCAGTTTGTTGTTACAAATTGCATCCAGTCAATTAAGCATCATGAGCTAAACCGCCTGAGCTTCTGACTGATACACTGTAACAAACCAGCGGGCAGGAGAGAGCAGTGATAGCTAATAGCCTTGTCTAGACTGGATACAACGGTACAAACCCTCAGCGTGAGGTCCAGCTGATAGATAGGGGCGGGGAGGCTGGTATAAGGGGGCGGGGGAGCTGAGGACAGGGGCGGGGGAGGCTGAGGACAGGGCGGGGAGGGCTGAGGACAAGGCGGGGAGGCTGAGGCAGGGCGGGGAGCTGAGGACCGGGCGGGGGAGGCTGAGGATAGGGCAGGGAGGCCTGCGGCTGCTCTTACTCTGTCTTCCAGGATCTCTTCAGTGTTCTGGATGATCTTGTGCGGTTTTATCTTTCAATATCCACCAGAACCTGCTCCCCGTATCTGCCGGAGAAAGGCGGAATGTGACAACCCCGATATCCCCCAGCACCAATAGTACATGGAGACATATGGGAGGGTGACGTTTGTAGATTGGGTGTGAGGAGTGACACCAGGTATATTGGGGGGGGGAAGAGTGATTGGGGGGTGACATTTGGTGACACTCACCCAGGTAGAAGCGCAGGAATGGCGCGGGAGTCATGTTCTTCAGCAGGACGATCTGCACCCGCGGGTTCTTATACTGGATTTGTGGGATGTGGAAGAAGACAAAATTCCTGCAGGGAGAAGGGGAGATTGTAGCTGTGTGCCTGTGCCCGCGCCCCGCGAGCCCTCCCCTTCCCCCCGCCGTGACCTTCCCGCCTCACCGCGCCGACCTCCCCGTGCTCCCCGCGGGAGTTGTAGTTGCGGCATGATCTTGACGGCTGTTCCTTCCTGAAGCCGATCTCCCCGCTCGGGCGATACGGTGCGGTGCGGTCGGATCGGGACGGCCCTTCATCGCATCTTCACTGCGAAACCGGGCACACCACGGAGCGGGCCGCAGTGCGACGCCGGGAGGTGCAGTCATAGAGCCCGGGGCCGCTGGTGGAAGGCCGCCGCACTGCACGGCCGTGATATGTAAGTCCTTACTCATCTCACTGTCCCCGATATATACAGTGCGTGCCTTGCCCTGTACAGCCTGAGCTCATCATAGAGCATCAATACTACAGCGTGTGCAGATAGCAGTGCAGCTCTGGGGTAGAATACATGATGAGCTCAGGGATCATACATGATAAGGAATGTCGTGTATTACACAGTGACTGACATCAGAGAATAGTGAGTGTCAGCTACGGAGTATAATCAGATGTAACTCAGGATCATACGGATAAGTAATGTCAGGTATGTACATCCGTGACTGCACAAGGGAAAGGGGTGCGTTTCTATCCCCTCCCCCAGAACCCGACGAAAAAGACGCTAATGTCAGTAAAGCGAGGGGGAGAAAAAGAAGAAAAAAACGGAGGCGAGATACCCAAGCCCACCCTTGTGTTTTTTTTTTTCGTCTTGGCAGTCCACTGTGTAAATAGCTGACATGACTTATCCGGTACTGCTCCTGAGTACTCCGTATTAGACTCCATAGCTGCACGCACTATTCGGATTTCTGCTCGGTGCAGTCACTGTGTACATACATGACTTTTACTTATCCTGTACGGATCCAGATTACATCCTATGAATACCCCAGAGCTGCACTCGTATTCTGCACACGCTGTATATTGCTGCTCCTTGATGGCTGCAGTGCCTGTACAGGCACGCACTGTATATACGGTGACAGTGCAGATGGAGTCCGACTACATATACCCGACGTCATGCGGCGCTTCCTCCCTCAGCCCCGGCTCTAATTACTGCACTTCCCGCGTGCACTGCGGCCCCGCTCCCTTGGGTGTGCCCGGTTATCGCAGTGAAGATGCCCGAGGAGGGGCCTTCCCGATCCGCCGCACCCCAGTATCTGCAGAGCGGGGAGATCGTCTTCAGAACGTCGGATCATGACCGTCGAACTGCACTCCCGCTGAGCACGGGGAGGGCGCGCGGTGAGGGGGAAGGTCACTGCGGGGGGACGGGGAGGGCTGCGCGGGAGCGGGCACAGGCACACAGCTACAATCTCCCCTTCTCCCTGCAGGAATTTTGTCTTCTTCCACATCCCACAAATCCAGTATAAGAACCCGCGGGTGCAGATCGTCCTGCCGGAAGACTGACTCCCCGCGCCATTCCTGCGCTTCTACCTGGGTGATTGTCACAAATGTACCCCCAATCACTCTCCCCCCCCAATTATACTGGTGGCACTCCTCACGCCCCAATATACCAAACCACCCCCCCCCATGTGTCTCCATGTTACTATTGGGTGCTGGGGGATATCGGGTGGCACATTCGCCTCTTCTCCGGCAGATAACGGGGGCAGTTCTGGTGGATATTAAGATAAAAGGCCCCCCCGGCACACAGATCATAGAACACGTGAAGAAGATCCGGGGAAGAGAGTAAGACAGCCGACCTCCCTGCCCCTATCCCTCAGCCTCCCCCGCCCCTGTCCTCGCTCCCCCGCCCTGTCCTCAGCCCTCCCCGCCCTGGTCCTCAGCCTCCCCCGCCCCTGTCCTCACCTCACCCCCCTGTCCTCAGCCCCCCCGCCCCTAGTCCTCAAGAAAGAGGGCCTCCCCCGCCCCTACCTCAGCCTGGACCCTCACATCTGAGGGTTTTGGTTTTACAGTTGTAGCCGTCTAGACCATTCTATTAGCTGAATCACTGCTTCTCCTGACCTGCTGGTTTGTTACCGGGTATCAGTCAGAAGCTCCAGCGGTTTAGTCCCCTGATGATTACTTGACTGGATGCAATTGTAACGAACGGACAGCTGTGACAGTTTTCTGTTTGTTTATTCCAATATTTTGATACCACAATTTGAGATGGAAACAATTCAATATCTTCATATCCTCTTCATCTGGATCTATCATGGCTTTATCCGCCCCACTAGGGGAAGCTTCTCATATTCTTGTATATGTAGTCAGGTAGCAGTGAGCTCCCCTGGGTGGGAGGCCAAGTATCAGCATCTTACCTGTAAGACTTTCTGTCCAGGGAGGTTGGAGCTCTGTTCGAGCTCTGATTAGTGTTGCACCCCCTGCAGGTCTCGTCCGTGTGACATCTTGTTTGCTTCCTACAGAGAGACCCTAAAAGCAGAGAAAAAGCCAAGATGTTTTTATCCCTATCCGGCCAACTTCGCCCCAAAAAGTACTACCGGCGCGAGTGCATGTGCCGAGGTGGAGGGCAGTGCCGTGTCCGGGCTTGTGCGCTGCCAAAGGATATGAACGTGCAATACAAAGCCAGTGCGGCGGGGACGGAGGTGTGAGCCGGGACCTCCCAGGAAAACCTTTACTTTTATTATTTTCTAGTATTTTGTGTAAACTATTTTTCTATTTATAAATTCTGAACATTTCACTTCTGTTCTGTGGTTTTTGGTTTTGCTTTTCCTGGTTCTCTCATCTCCAAATCCTCTTACTGATGTATGTTCCCACTCTTGTCCTATAGAAAGAGGCATAAGACCCGATGTGGGAAGTGGAGTTTTCGTGATGTCATAAGATAGGAGGTCCTGCAGGTTCCTAGTCTTGGTTATTATTGTGATATTCTTGGATTGGAAGGTCCTGGCAGTTACTTAGTCTATGTTTAATTGTGATGATGTTGCTGGGAAGACCTGGTAGTACCTTGCCCTTATCCTTTTGAAAAGTGACATTATTGAATAGGAAGGCCTGGCAGTCCTAGTCTTAGTGCTTATAATGCCAATATTGAATAGGAGGTGTTGTCTGGCCGGTACCTAGTCTTAGTGCTCATATTGACATTATGAACATGAAGGTCCTGTCATGTACTTGCTTAGTGCTTATAGTGACCGTATTGAACAGGAAGGTCCTGGCCGGTAGCTTTCTAGGCTATGTGACGATTATTGCATAGACGGTCCTGGCAGGTCCCTAGTTAGATCTTATAGTGACATTATTGACCGGTAAGGTCCTGGCAGTGACCTGTCTTAGAGCTATAGTGACATGATGAACAGGAAGGTCCTGCAGATACCTAGCCTTAGAGGCTTATATGACATTATTGAACAGGAAGGTCCTGGCAGGTACCTAGTCGTGAGTCTTATCTTGACATTAATTTGAAAAGGAAGTTCCGCGGTACCTAGTCTTAGTGCTTATGTGACTTATTCAGTTTAGGAAAGGTCCTGGCCGGTCCCTAGTCTTATACCTATAGTGGACATTTTGAACGGAAGTCCTGGCAGGGTATCTAGTCTTTGCTTATGTGACATTATGCAATAGGGAGTCCTGTCCGTAAGTATCCTCATTCATATGAGTCCTGGCTGGGAATGTCCGAATGGAAGTCACATATTATATGTCTGCATAAGTTATTAGATGTGCCGGAAATGTGAGTTTTTCCGGTGAAGATTCGTACCTAATGGACTCTGACACGAGGCCGCGACCGTACAAGACCCGGTGTTCTGACACCTGAGGCTTTTGCAAAGCAGCCGTAAAGCGCCGTCTGGATTGTTGACAGGAGGAATAACCCAGCGTCCGGTCTCCGTATAAATATCATATGAAATGTAATTATGGAAGTTTTCTCGGTTTCCCGCAGGTGATCGGCGGTGATTTCCATATAGACTCTGCGAGGCTTTTGATCAGCTGCCGCTCTGCTGCGGGGTCTTTGATGTCGCAGCAGTAATTACCTCCTCATTTCCATGTCTGCCGCGCAGTGATTAGAGTGCGGGGATCAGAGAGACGCTAGAAGTAGGGCATCGCTACCCCCGCCGCTCCTTAACCCCTTCCTGTCATCTCCCAGGCCACATAGTACCTGCTCCTGCTGCGGGACTACCAGTGCCAGCACATCACCCCCAGAAATGGCCAATCAATGATCAGCACTTCCCCCGAATATTGTTGAAGGATCGGTATCCAGATTTGTAGGTTCAGGGAAGGGTCATGTGATGAATCTGGACACCCGACTACTACCGTCATACATATAGTGACATTTCAATAGGGAGGTCTGTCCGGTATATAATCCTCATCATAGATGATGTCACTTGGAATCGAGGTCCCTGGCAGGGAAAATAATTCACAATATCATATAGTCTTCATAAGACTATTAAATGTTTCCCGGGAGATGTTGAGTTTTTCTGGTTGAAGATCTGTTAAACCTGGACCTGACACCGGGAGCCGCGACGCTCAAGGACCGTGTTCTGACACTGAGGCTTTGTCAGCAGCCGTACAGCGCCTCCTGGTATTGTAATGACAGGAGGATAAACCAGGTCACGCGTCTCCGTATAAATATCATGCTGAAATGTATTATGGAAAGTTTTCCGTTTCCCCGGTTTTCCTCGAGGTGATCGGCGGTGATTTCCAAGTAGATTCTGGCAGGCTTTTTGATCAGACTCAGTATGCTGCGGGGTTTGATGTCGACAGCAGTAATTACACCCTCCTTTCCAGTCCTCGCGCGTGATTAGGAGTGCGGGATCAGAGAGTACGCTAGAAGTAAGGGCACGCGCTTACCACCCCTCCCGCCGCTCCTAACCCTTTCCTGTCATTTCCCAGGCCACTAGTACCCTGTCCTGCTCGCCACGGGACTACCAGTGTCCAGCACACACCCCCTAAATGGCCAATCAATGATCACCTTCCCCCGAATATTGTTGAGGTCAGGTAGCCAACTTAGTTTCAGAAATGTGCGAAGGGTCATGTGATGAATCTGGACACCCGACTACTACCGTCATACACGGTTGTCTGCTGCGGCTTATAGAGGGGAGTATAAGGTGATTTCAAGGGGGAAAGTAGAAAAATGAATTTCCAGTTAAAATCACGAATACGCCACCTCCATGCCATGTGGGCGGAGCAGGGTGGCCACGTGCCTGCGTTCTTTTGCAAAAAAAAAAAACTTACTATTATCTCCAGCAGCCTCCATTTGTACCTGTATCTCTCTGCTATCACTATACTGTACATTATAGACAAGGGCTGACCTGTACTGATAGGGAAAAAAGCTCTTGGGGTGAGATAGAGGCTGCTGGAGAAAGTAGTAAGTATTTATCTGTAACGTGTCGCTCCTCTATCACTCAGAAGTATC
>WNYA01000305.1:0-76130 GCA_019512145.1 Engystomops pustulosus | reverse complement strand
GATACTTCTGAGTGATAGAGGAGCGACACGTTACAGATAAATACTTACTACTTTCTCCAGCAGCCTCTATCAGTACAGGTCAGCCCTTGTCTATAATGTACAGTATAGTGATAGCAGAGGAATACGGGTACAAATAGAGGCTGCTGGAGATAACAGCAAGTTTTCTATCTCACCTTATCTCCAGCAGCCTCTATTTGTACCCGTATTCCTCTGCTATCACTATACTGTACATTATAGACAAGGGCTGACCTGTACTGATGGGAAGAAAGCTCTTGGGGTGAGATAGATACTTACTACTCTCTCCAGCAGCCTCTATCTGTAACGTGTCGCTCCTCTATCACTCAGAAGTATCAGCAGGACCGTATAGAACATATGGAGAATTACTGACGTGCACTAATGGAATGAATCACTAGAGGTGAGATAGAAAACTTGCTGTGATCTCCAGCAGCCTCCATTTAAACCTTTGTACCTTTATTACTCAGAAGTATCAGCAGGATCATATAGGACATTCGTGCAAATTAGTGATGGCGATAAAGCAATCGGGGCGGGTTAGGAAACTTACTACTAGCTGCTGCTGCTGCTGCAAATGTAAAAATCAGAAAGATTTCTCTACTATTGATGGAGGTATCACACAGTTTCTTACATATTTGTACTTTTTATTAACGCAAATTTTGTTAGTCACTGACTTTTTAAGACTTTGCAGTTGCCCTTGAACTGCTGCGGAGTGACGCTGGTTACACAGTCCTCTGTACAGAACACAGACATTTTTTTTTTTTAGTTGTATTTTACAATATTTCACTTTTATAGAAAATTTTCCAGCAGTTACTGACATTATTACATGCACAATCTGCAGCGGCGTCCTGACCTCTGCAGCATCCACACTCTTATAGTGGCAGTGACACTACTGGATGTACAGCACAGGCTAAGGTTAGGGAGTACTGAGACACCCCGCTTGGCTAGCATAATACCCCCAATAACTAGCGTAATACCCCCATCAGACCCATAGTGCTCGGGGGCTATCCTGCTGAGCTCTTCTTTGCTTCTCCTATTTTCTAGATTTATAGTTTGTGGAGCTATAGGTTCAGTGCTTAGTAATTATTCCCTGCTTATGGTGCTGCAGGTTTAGAGCTCAGTGGGCTTTCCCTGCTAATGTTGTTGCTGGTTCAGCGCTCAGTGAGAGTTCCCTGCTTATGTCACTGCAGGTTCAGCGCTCAGTGAGTTCCCTGCTTATGTCACTGCAGGTTCAGCGCTCAGTGAGAGTTCCCTGCTTATGTCACTGCAGGTTCAGAGCTCAGTGAGTGTTCCCTGCTTATGTCACTACAGGTTCAGCGCTCAGTGTGAGTTCCCTGCTTATGTCACTGCAGGTTCAGAGCTCAGTGAGAGTTCCCTGCTTATGTCACTGCAGGTTCAGAGCTCAGTGAGAGTTCTCTGCTTATGTCACTGCAGGTTCAGAGCTCAGTGAGAGTTCTCTGCTTATGTCACTGCAGGTTCAGAGCTCAGTGAGAGTTCTCTGCTTATGTTACTGCAGGTTCAGAGCTTGGTAAGACTTCCCTGCTTATGTCACTGAAGGTTCAGAGCTCAGTGAGAGTTCTCTGCTTATGTCACTGCAGGTTCAGAGCTCAGTGAGTGTTTCCTGCTTAAGTCACTGCAGGTTCAGAGTTATGGGTTTACGCTTATTCTGCCGCAGGTTCAGAGATCACAAGTAACTTTGCTGCTTCTTACTGCTTTTGGAACTACAACTCCCAGCAGCTCCCGACGCTGCAGAGACATTTGCACTAATACAGGTGCAATATTGATAGCGTTCACAGGGCATTAATAGTGTTGAATGAATAAATTAGGTATATTAGTAGTGAGTAGAGTACAACTTGTTATTGGTTAGATTTTTGTTAGTATTTGGGGTCTTTCAAACTGGCGGTGTCTGCAAACAAAAATCCAACAGCCCCATTTTTTTCCCACTGCTGAGTCTGGGACCCAGGTCTTATGTTGTATAACCAATATTAACCCTTCAAACCAAAAATGGAAGCAAAACGGAAATGTGCAAGACCTGCGCCACTGCGAATCCTCTCTTTGGAAGATTTTTAATAGAGCGGAGGCGGCGCAGCTCATCACCGGCAGCTGCTGTTCTATATAAATACTAGTAATACACACGAGACAACAAGGGGAACCCCCCCCCCCCTGCTTGGGCCCCATTCACATTTTATGATTTTTATACACACTATGTATAATTGTGCAGTTTTTGGACTGTATTGCAACACAACCACAAAGTGGTTAATCTGTCATCAGGCTTTGCTGCAGCAGGTGATAGGACTGGGGGGGGGGGGGGTGTCCTCACACTGCTGTGCTCTCTGCATTGGACTGCTCAATAGCCCCTACACCCTCTTCCTCCCTCCTATAAATTCTTCTACATACAGGTATTGGCGTAGCCGTAGTACACAGAACTTCCTGTGCATCTCAGATCAATGGTGAAATATTCAACTGTATCAACTGCTGCTTAAAGTCTACATGAACCTTTATCATGGATATAATTATTATGATCTGGAAGGCTCAGGCTGCAGTATGGTGTATTCCATTTACTTCTTTGTTTTAGATGAGCAGCTGTTGAAGGAGCAGGTTCAGAGTCAGAGAATGTGTCTCTGCTTATGACACTTCAAGTTCAGAGCTCAGTGAGCGTTCCCTACTTATGGAGCTCAGAGCACAGAAAGCGCTCCCAGTTGTGGAGCTGCAAGTTCAGAGCTTGACAAGCATTCACTGTCCATAGAGCTGCAAGTTCAAGCTCAGTGAGCGTTCCCTGCTTACCAGGGTGTGGAGCTGGAGCTTCAGAGACACAGAGAGCGCTCCCAAGACTTGTGGAAGCTCAAGTTCAGTGAGCCTCCCTGCTGGTGAAGCCACGGGTTAAGAGCTCAGTAAGTATTCCATGACAGGGGGCTGCAGGTTCAGAGCTCAGTGACTTTCTCTGGTTATTCCAGATTGTTAAGCTGCAGGTTAGAGCCAGAAAGCATTCCCCGCTAGTCCAGCTGCAGGTTGAGCTCGTGTGAAGTTCCCCTTTGTGGAGCTGCAGGTTGGGGCGGTGTGAATGTTCCCCACTTGTGAGCTGCAAGTTCAGAGCTCGGCAAGCTGTTGCTGCCATGGAGCTGTTAGAAATAGTTGCAGCGGTCAGCAAGCATTCAGGCTGTGGAGCTGCATGGTGTTTATACAGCGCAAGAGCGTCCTTGAGGGCACAGATGCACTCACAGCTGAATCTATTCTCTTCTCGCACTACAAAATTGTATTAATTAAAAAAAAAACACGAATGGTTGCCAAAGCATTCACACAGACTTACAGCATCTCTGAAGCGCCCCTACAGGCTCTAAGCAGATGGCTCGCACACTATAACACTAAAAAACGTATAATAATACTGATATATAAAGCAAAAACAGGCATAATATCCTGACCTGAGCATCAGCAGATTTCAGAATTATTTGCATCGTCTGCTGGCTGCTGATGGCCGTAACAGCTTGTGCACGCCTATCTAGACTGGTAAGGGAGGCAAAACTGGCGGAGGGGAGGGGTGGGGGGGGTCTTCTTACCTGTATATCAGGAAGGAATTTAGCAGCGACTTATTCCCACTCTCCCATTGGTAACACATGCATGCTCAGCCAAGGGGGGGGGGGGGGGAGCTGTAAGCCACCTTATTCTCAGTCACAGCAGGAGCTGCATTCTCTTTATTCCTCTATTAATGAGTCTCAGGAACTAATGTGGACTCTGTGCTGTGCTCGTGTAGCTAGAGATTGCCACATCACACTGGTTAATGTTGCAATGCATTGTGGGAGATGTAAAGACAGCAGCTTTTGAAGTAAACCGGAGTAAAAGATTGCTACTCAGGGAATTTGCATTCCTTCCATCGTGAATAATTGAACGGAACGGGTATTATACGGGGGCTGGTGGGGGGGGAGTCAGCGCTGCACACGGACACTATAGACACGCGTTCACACTAATACTGAGCTGTGGTAACATCATGACCAAACATCAATTGGCTTCAAAGTGAGACTCTGCAGCGTAGCACAGAGGCAGTAAAGTGAAGCCTCGTCTGTAACTTGTGCCTACATGTAGGGCCAGCTCTCCAGTATCTGAGGCTTTAGCTCTAATAGGACTGAACCGACCAATGAGCCATCCCTAGTGGAGATGGGCCAACAAAGGGCGCGGGGATGGCTGAGAGAACAGAACACATATTAAAACCTGGGGACCCCTGGAAGGCGAGGTGTTAGTTTATTTACTAAATTTATGCAAAACTGAGTTCGAGGATTATTCCTAATTTCAGAAAACTCCTGAGAGATCCAGCAGCTTCTACAGAAGAAACTTCTCACAGATGAGGCATCGTGTCAATTGTAGCAAGTGAAAAAGCCTGGACTTTAGACTGATTCCTAGTAAACTACAGGTCCAGCTATGAGAATTCCAGGGACCCCAACACGATCAGTTTTGGGGGATCTGTTATGAGCGTCCAAAATTTTTTTTTTATATCCAGGTCACATGACACTGGTAGTGACTGTAGAGGGGGCGGAGTCTGACGGGGGGGAAATAGCACGAAAAAGCAAGCAGCTACAAGTACTAGGCCCCTGCAATGCATCCTGCTGCACGGGATCCTTCTATTTGACTGTAGCGATAAGTTATAATTGTTAATGAGTTAGATTAGGCAAATCTAATATTTTTTTACTTGAATTTACAATTAATCGTGGTTTAGTTTCTGCAATAAACATGGGCTGTTAAAGGGTACATCACCTCCAAACTTACCTGTAAAAATTTGAGTCATGTTTCATACTTACCAAGTTACATCCTATATATACCCCAGGGGGGTGCACTCACTATTCTGTAACTGGTGGAATCACTGTGTACATACGTGTAGTGCAGCTCTGGAGTTAATACAGGATGTAACTCAGGATCCAGTACAGGATAAGTAAGTAATGTATGTACACAGTGACTGCACCAGCAGCAGAATAGTGAGTGCAGCTCTGGAGTATATACAGGATGTAACTCAGGATCAGTACAGGAGAAGTAAGATGTCATGTATGTACACACAGGACTTGCACCAGAGCAGAATAGTGAGTGCAGCTCTGGAGTATAATACAGGATGTAACTCAGGATCAGTACAGGATAAGTAATGTATGTATGTGCACAGTGACGCGAACCAGCAGCAGAAGATAGTGAGTGCAGCTCTGGGGTTATAATACAGGATGTAACTCAGGATCAGTACAGGCATAGTAATGTCTGTATGTACACAGTGACTGCACCAGCAGCAGGAATAGTGAGTGCAGCTCTGGAGTATAATACGGATGTAATCAGTAAGTACAGGATAAGTAATGTCATGTAGTACACAGTGACTGGCACCAGCGCAGAATAGTGATTGCAGCTTGGGATAATACAGGATGTAATCAGGATCAGTACAGGATAAGTACTGTCAATGTACACCGAGACTGCACCAGCAGCAGAATAGTGGGTGCCGCTCGGGTATATACAGATGTAACTCAGGGTCGTAACAGATAAGTAATGTCATGTATGTACACAGTGACTGCACCAGCAGCGAATAGTGAGTGCAGCTCTGAGTATAATACGGATGTAACTCAGGAGGATCAGTATAGGTAAGTAATGTCCCATGATGGACAGTACGCACCAGCAGCAGAAAAGTGAGGCAGCTCTGGGTATAATACAGGATGTACCAGGATCAGTCAGCGATAAGTAATGTCATGTATTTACACAGTGACTTCACCAGCAGCAGAATTGTGAGTGCAGCTCGGGGATAATACGGATGTTGTAACTCGGATAGTACAGGATAAGTAATGAGTATGTTGTACCCCCACACACAACAGTGATCACCGCGAACGCCAGATGATACGAGATGCATTTGAAGAGAGCCTGAGAATAGCTTTCGGGGTCTAATACAGGAGTAACTCGGATCATACAGGCATAAGTAATGTCATTAGTACACAGTGACTGCAGCAGCAGCGCGAAAGTGAGTGCAGCTCTGGAGATATAAGGATGAACCAGTCAGTACGGATAAGTAATGTCATGTATGTACTACAAGTGACTGCACCAGCGCAGATTGAGTGCAGCTCGGAGTTATACAGGATGTAACTCAGGAAGTACAGGATAAGTATGCATGTATGTACACAGTGACTGCACAGCAGCAGAATTAGTGAGTGCAGCTTGGAGTATAATACAGGATGTAACTCAGGATCAGTCAGGATAGTACAGGATAAGTATGTCATGTATGTACACAGTGACTGCACCAGCACAGAATAGTGAGTGCAGCTCTGGGGTATAATGAGGATGTAACTCAGGATCAGTAAGGATAAGTAATGCCATGTATGACACGAATGATGCTCCAGCAGCAGAATAGTGAGTGCAGCTCTGGGGATAATGCAGGATGTAACATACCCTCTTCCATAGAAAAGCTGAGAGGTGCAGTCGTATTTAAATGGCCAAAATATAGAAATAGGTCCCATATTTTGCATGCGGCTGCCGTTCTGTGGATGAGCGTGTGTGCTCACGCAGATGATCAGATGCCACTAGACCTCTATGAGGTGGTGATCTGGCACAAATTGTTGTTCACAGAGCCCCCATAAGGTGGTGTTGCATGGGGCTCAGTAATATATAGTAACATGTAGGGACTCCAATTTTCATGGTGTTTATATATAGAGACGTATTCAAGATGAAATACCCTTTAAATGCTTTTGACATTTCCAGTACATGGTTCTACCGGTGGGTACAGGGCAGCAGCTACTCTCCCCTGGTCTCCGTCTACTCTTGTCCTGTAGTGTAATAACGTTATCATCGCTGAGGTCACATTTCCGTTAGTTTTGTTCCTAGGGCAGTGGCTCGTTCCCCAAGAGATCAAACAAGAACCTTCACAAGGCTCTTCACATTCAACGTTGCGGTACGGTCAGGCAGCGATAAGAGTTAATAATAGTTCCGACCCACCTATATGGACAGAACCTTCTGGTCATTCTGTGGTAGACAACTACCAGAGATAGCGGCGCCTGATCTTACGTCGCTGTAATCCGGTTACGCTTTGTTCCCATGGGCTTGTGCTGTAGGGAGTGCGGCCCCCCGAGTTCGGATTGGGGTCACTTCTGCCCCCTCGTTTGCCAGGGTCTTTTCAGTTCCCGCAGGTCTCAGTCAGGAGGTCCACCTCGTCCAGGCGGCCGCGTGCTTGGCGTCAAATATATAAGCCTTGATGTATTCGATCTCTGTTGTAGGACGCAGATCCCTCCCCACTCAACCTCTCTCATTGCTCCTAAATCATCGACTCCTCAAAGGGATCCCAGGGTCAGGGTCCTTCCACTCCTCCCTCAAATGGGTTTGTAGGACCGGTGCTCTATAGTCACGTTCTGGAGAGGTTTCGAAGGGATTTGTAGGAGGACTTGTTCCCCCTGGACGCTCATCGACAGCATTTCTTCTGGGTTCTCCTCTCCTCTTCATCGAGGGATTGTATTCTTTGCCGTTCTGCTGGATCTTTTCGGCTCGGCGGTTCTGGTTTGACTCTTCATCCTCGAAGGGTTTTAAAGGTGCGGATGTTCGGGAGGACAGAGAGATGCGTTAGGGGGAGAATAGGTCTGTGTGTCTGGTGGAGTCGAGGTGGAGAAAGCTCCGCAGGATGGGTGGGTCTCGTCTAGGAAGCTGCAGATCTAGAGCGCTGTATGTTTGTCCTGCCAGACCGTCACTGTCGGTGGTCCCGGAGTCCGAGAGTGGGCTCTGCTGTGCGGACAGACTCTTCTATGCTCCCTGCATTTCCACCGCTTCCTCAGCACCCTCCAGCTGTATCCTCTGCATGGCCTCCCCTTCGGCAAGCTCTATGGACATCCGTATGGCCGTCTCCACCTGACTGCTGGTCATAGGTCATCCGCAGCTGCCGCAGGTTTTCCTGTAACATATGAACCTCGTCCAACGTCCGGCGCCTGAGCTGCTGGATGTAGTAGTGATGGAAGTGATGTTCTCGATTGTTGGGGAGAGGGTCTGAGGTCTCTCTATTTCGAGGGACCCCTCGAAAGTCGGCGCCATCCTTTCCACCTTCGGATGCGACTGCCTGCTGAGGCTCTCCATTCAGGACTCAGACGAGCGGGGAACAAAGTCTTTCCTCTTTCATCTCTTCTCCTCTGTGCTTCAGGGCGGCCCCTACAGGGAACCACCATCCAATAACAGCGAGATTAAAGGGGGGTTTCTACTATTATGGCATCAAGTATGCAGCTCTAGGGGATAAGCCACCGCTTTATAATCTATTTGGTCGGAACGAAGGGCAGGTGCATTGATGACTGTGTTTCCCCATACACAAAGGATCACTACTGCTGTGCAGGGGACTGCTCTGCACCCTCTTAAATGTAGGGGAGGGGTCAGGAGCATAAAGCGATGTTGTTACCTGCAAAATGCCACAATTATATTATACGAAACCATTTCCGTCTCTGCCATGTGCTTGTGAAAATGACCTCTACTTTGCAGACCAAACCCCCAATGATGCGCTGCAATGTAAGGCATACTGCAAATCTCACCTGTTGCTCAGTTGTAGCGTCAGCTCCTTCTCCAGTTTCCGTTTTACTTTAACTCTTCTATACTTCTCTTCGTTGGCAGGAGACATTAACCCTAGAAGTTTGTTCTAAGAAAATAATTAAGTTGGACAAGTCAGAAGTTATAGGGGATTTGATTGAGATGCAGAGATTGGGCTTCAATGTTGTGGAATTCCTAACGTCCCATGTAACCACTGAGAATCTGCAGATAACTCACCGGGTGAATCCTAAAGGCGCACCCAGTCAAAGCTAGTTCATTGAATAACGGATGGTTGCAGGGTTCCTAGCAAATGTGCTAGAACCTAGGTTCCGCTCTCCATTACAATGGACATGTCAGCTGTGTAGAGTGTTCTTAAGAACGTATATATTACCTGCCACAAACAGCGTGGCTGCGATCGCACACATTTCTGCAGCTGGAGATTTTTGGGGTGAGGTTTGGGTTCTTCATTCAACCAGGGTTAGTATTTTTTTACGTGGCAGAAAAATGAAAAAAAAAAAACACATTTTTAATTAATGTGTTGTAAATTATGAAAATATTTCAATTTTACTATGCTCCTGCCATTAAATGGTTAAATATTTAGGCTGCACTGAAAGGGGATATCCCACCAAAAGACAATTATTTTCACCCCATAGGTGATGTCCACGTGTCAGTTTTTGATGCCCAAACCAGGAATGGAGTAAATAGAGGAGGAGGCACCTTCAAGATTTGTCTCACCATTATGATCCAACTGCTTCTGGCTTCAAAAATGCATCCTGAAACAACTGAAACGTGGCCATCACCCGTAGTCTCGGGTAAAAAAGTGTCAGATCATTTGGGGGGGTTCCAGCCCAATCGGCCAGCATAACACTATTCACAGAAGACGTCACTTGTGTGGGACAATCCCTTAAACACAAAAAGTGGCTGCTTTTGCAACAATCAGTTCCACACACTGTCGGTTCTGGCCAGTTGCATCCTGCCTGACACTATCAAGTGAATAGCAGCACCAGGGCTTTACAGTGCCCCCAAATCGTCACTTCTACATTAAAAGGCACCTATTAATCGGTGTAGAGTCTTCTGCAACCCTAGGCAGGTTGTTGGCACATGGTCCAAATGTAGGTGATCGCACAGCGCTGCGGAGGAGCAACAAAACTAAATAGTTATGGCGGATAATTACCCCTGTCAAAGTGCGAGCATGTGGGGGGGGGGAGCCGGGAGATGCGCGCAGCCTCCCTCCACTCCCACACCCAGGCACCTCACATATTATTAGTTTACATTTTGAGTGTTGAGTTGTTTGTGCAAAGAATAAAATATTATCAAAAAACAATTAATGAGGAGGAGGAAGAGAGGGAAAAGAGGAGCTGGACGACCAATGGAAAACTACCAAGAGATCCTCAAACATGTCATGAAACACTAAATCGTGAAGCTTCAATGTCCAAAACAGATAAATAACCCTGGATAAACTTTAGAACCTACTTTTAGACTGCGCCATCTGATGTATTCAGGGGCTTTCTCATCCACCCTCCTCAAAGGCCCGGAGTTCTGCAACAAATGAAAAAAATGTGAAATTGTGCCGCGACTTTTCCAAGAGTAGCGTATAGTCCCCATGTCCCCCCAGCGTCAGCGCGCGTCACGTCTCCTGCTGCCCCCCTCCCCAGAGCTCAGCGTGTCGTCTCCATGCCCCCCTCCACCAAGCGTCAGAGTGTCCGTCTACATTGCCCCACCCCCCCAAGCGTCAGCGATCCCGTGTCCCCAACAGCGTCTCGTCCCCCCAAGTGTCAGCAAGGTGTACCTGTCTGTCCCCCAAGTGAGTGTACTGTGCCAGTCGCTGTCGGCTGTCCCCAAAGTGTCAGCGGGCGTCCTGTCCTGTCCCCCAGTGTCAGGTTGTCCCTGTTCATGTCCCCAAGGGGTCAGCGGTCCCTGTCCCGTCCCACCAAGTGTCAGAGGTCCTGTCTGTCCCCCAAGTGCAGCGTTTCCTGTCCTGTCCCCCAAGTGTCAGCATGTCCCGTCCGGTCCCCCACGTGTCAGCGGTGTCCCTGTTGTCCCCCCCAATTGTCGCGGTCCTGCTCCCCCCAAGTGTCAGCGTGTCCTGTCCTGTCCCCCAAGTGTAGCGATCTGCCGTGTCCCCCGTGTCCGCTGTCCCCAAGGTCGCGTGGCCCTGCTGCCCCCAAGTGTCAGCGTGTCCTGTCTGTCCCCAAAGTGTCAGCGTGTCCCCTGCCTGTCCACCCAAGTGTCAGCGTGTCCCTGCCTGTCCCCAAGTGTCAGAGTGTCACCTGCCCTGTCCGCCTCCAGTGTAGGTGTCCTGCCCTGTCCCCCAAGTGTCACGACGTGTCCCTGTCCTGTCCCCCAAGTGTCAGCGTGTCCCTGTCCCACCAAGTGTCAAGGTGTCCAGCTGTCCTGTCCTCCCACAGGTGTCCACGTCCCAGTGTACAGTGCTCCCATGCCAGTCACCCACAGTGTCAGGGCCCTGAGCCCGTCCCACAAGTGTCAGCGTTGTCCCTTGCCCCAAATTGTACAGCGTGTCCCTGTACCCCCAACGAGTGTCAGACGTGTCCTTGTCCCCCAAGAGTGTTCAGGGTACTGTTGTCCACCATTGCGTTCCCCTGTCCCCACCCCAAGGGTCACAGCTGTGTCCCTTGTCCCGTCCCCCCAAGTGTCAGCGTTGTCCTGTCCTGTTCCAAGTGTCAGCGTGTCCCTGTCTGTCCCCACCAAGTGTCAGCTTTGTCCCTGTACCGTGCCCCCCAAAGGGTTCAGCCTATGTCCGTTAGTCTCATTAACCCATAAGATTTACTTTTTTTACACCCTGGTGTACTGGTAGACCTTGACAATTTCTGGAGGTGTGCGCTTTCTATCCATCTGCATCTCCTCTCAGTAGTGGTCCTTAACAATGGCTGGAAGAGCGGGATCTTATCCATCATCTTTCTCCTCCAGCGACGTGAGCTGACGCTGCTGGGACTAGCTGTCGCCCGCTGGGGCAGGTTGATGCACTACGTGTTTAGGATAGTTAGGGTGCCATGTGTGAGGCCGAGGTGCTGCAGCGCTTGTTAATTTATCTGTGATGAGAAAGCATAGAGAACAGGTGTTCAGCTTTACAGAAAAAGGAAGATAAATCCTTAATGGAATGAATCTTAACAACAATAAATTTCTATGATGTTGTCTTGTATCATAGACAAACCAACTGTGAGAACAATGTAGAAGGAACAATAAAAAATTCTGAACAGAAGGGAAAAGAGATGGACACGATATAAAACCAGGACACGCAACAACCGAATCCTATCACTGGCAAATGGACTTAATGTGATACAGGCTCGTTGCAGCGCCATCACTGACACCTGATGGCCCACAGAGCGGCATATTGGTGGGCACTGTGCGGATGGGTGAACTTGTTCCCAGTCCGGACAGAAGGGCCACATCCTGGTCGCTGACCCAGGGCCACCAGGATCGTCGTATGGCTGGGGGAGAGCAAAACTCACTGAAAAAGGGTTGTCCGAGAGTGTGCCATAAGGAAAGTCATTGAATTACCCCTTAATCCCAATAGGTATCAGACACGTGCATCCGGCGTACCTCTGATCTGGCGGACATCCGTATTGTGCGATCAAATGATGTCAACGAAAGGAGAGGAACAGAAAGTAAACAACTGAAACCTTATCGCGGGCTAACATAGGGAATTACATTCATAAATTGGTAAAATGGTGGGAAATCTGTTCACCCATATAAGGATAACAGTTGGAGGGTTTTATCTACCGCCTGCACATAGGCAATATAAGAACAAACCTCTAGTATAGTTCTAGTGGCCACCAGCTCATGTGCCGGGCGGCTTGATCGGTCAGCCGAGATCATTCCTGACCATCATAACATTATGTCCCTTTACTAAAAGGAACATTTGAACTTTTAAGGAACCCCAAACACAGGATGATTCATTGCAATTGATCCTGTGCAGGGCCTGGGGTAGGAGTCAGATGGACTCCAGGGTTTGGGAAGACAATGAGTCCTGCCCTCCCTAGGCCCTTATCTAATACTTAGCTGTGCTGGAGTGTCTCCTTTACTTACAGCCTGCACGGATCTCCATAACAGAGCGGGACTGATACTGCAGACCCCCATAAGTAGGGCGACAGTGGGTGAGACAGGGTTGTTCTGTGCGGGGCTTACTTTTTAGGCGTATTTGATCAGTTGTGACATTCCACCCCATAGTGATCGATCTCGCAGCTCTGGTGCTTCTAAACGTCAAACAGTGGAGCTCACACATCGCCCCTGAGGAAAAGCAAAGGAAAACCTAATCAGCGAAAATACCAGAAACCATGCCCCAAGAAAGTGTAGCGGTCAGGACTGGTACCGCAGCGTAGAGCCCACTACACACATAATGGAAGCTTCACTCAGGACCCCCACAACCTGATACAGATGACTTATCTCATGGAAAGGTCTTCAATATCAAAACCCCTTTAAATAAGATTATAGGACCCCTTAAAAACCCACGTACCTATTTCCTGTGGGTCCCACATACAGGGGTCCACGCCGCCATAGCTGAAGGCTAATGTAGCGTCCATGGGAAGCCCCCTCGGCACGATCGCCTCTCCATCATTTCTTCGCCAGTTTGTTTCTTTTGCTTGCTTCTTGCAATTTGCCACCAGATCTACAGTGGAAGAAGAGATGAATGGTAAAGAGAAACCCTGTGTCACTCACCACGACCCTCAAAACACCAGGCTAACGGAGGAGTCACAGAGATCCCACACTCGGGAGGGATAACACATGGCCATGAATGGAATAGCAGAATGGTGCTGTAATACAACCATGCACCTGTGAGGGCGCCAGCCCTCCTCTGTATGTATGATAACTGCTTCCAATGATTGGGAACGAATAGCTGCAAACCACCATCCTCCTGTAAGCTAGGTGTGGAGAGCTGTTTTGGGGGGGCAGTCAGTGTTTTTAGGGTCTTCTGTGATGTAGCCCTCATTTTGATGTTGTCCTTGGACATCCAGTCCTCGGTGGAGTGATGCACTCTCCATAATGACTTGAGCTTGGAAAGGGAATGGAGATCCTTCAGGCACAGGGGACACAGGAACCCTTCCCGCACCTCCGGCGGTTCATCAAACGGGGCGTTGTATATGCGGCTCATCAGGAGGACCCAGGGTAACAGCACCTCAAACTCATTCAAGTGGCGAAAAGAAAGCCCACAAGTAGTCAGACGTTCCCTGAAGAGGAAGAAGGTAGAGAACAGTACATCCCGAGCAGGCGCGGACCAGCGGGCGGAGATATCAGGATCCCTGGAATGGTTGTGACACATACGGACTGCAGCCAGTGCTATGTATTGTCCTTGAAGAGATGTGTATCATATGAGGGCAGGGAACAGTTATAGGCACACGAGCACAAGCAGGGTGAGGATCCAATCCTTGGGAATATAAATCCATATTCAAAGTCCTGCTGCTAACTAAATCACACCCAAAGGCCGATTAACACTCTCCGGGATTATACATAACATCGGCCTGCGAGGAGCGACAGAGCACAGCAGTGGTGAGGTCTGATACCACATTCTCCAGGACAATATGAAACAACTGGCGCGAGAGCACAGAGCACAGCGTGTGAGGTCTGATCACCACATTTCTCAGGGGACAATACACAGCAGGCTGCAGAGAGCCAAGGAGCACAGCAGTGTGAGTGTCTGATGACAATTCTACCAGGTGACCATACATAACATGGCCTGTGACGGAGCACAGAGACAGCGTGTGAGGTCTGATTACAACATTCTGCAGGGACAATACATAACACTGGCTGCAGAGAGCACAGAGCACAGCAGTTGTAGGTTGATACACCATCTCCAGGGACATACATAACACTGGTGCAAGAGAGAAGAGTACGAGCAGGTGTGAGGTCTGATTGCACATATGCAGGGATAGGGAGTTATACCATAACAATGCGCTGCAGAGAGAGACAGATCACAGCAGTGTGAGGTCTGCATTACACATCTCTCAGGACACTATGAACAAGGTGCCAGGAGAGCACAGAGCACAGCAGGTGTGAGGTTGAGTTACACATCATCCAGGACCATGCCATAACACTGGTGCAGAGAGCAAGAGCACCGCCCAGTGTAGGTCATGATACACATCTCGGGACAGAACATAACACTGGCTGCAGAGAGCCAAGACAGCAGTTGTGAGGTACTTGATTAACATCTCTCAGGACAATACATAACCACTGGCTTGCAGAAGCACGAGCACAGCAGTGTGAGGTGCTGATACAATCTCTTCCAAGGGAACAATACATAACACGGCTTGACAGGAGAACAGGGCACACGCAGTGTGAGGTTGATTACACATTCTTGCAAAGGACAATACATAACCCATGGCTGCACAGGCACCAGCCAGTGTGGGACATACCACCCATGCACTTGATTCAAAACTAAATCCTGGAATTTCACGCCCGACTGCCCACATAACAACAATGGTTGTGATTGTAACATTCTCCAGGGACCAATTCCATTACCTGGCTGCCAGAGAGCACGGAGCAACAGCAGTTGTGTGCGGTCTGATGACACATCTCTCCAGGGATAAATACATTAACCTGCTGTCAGATGAGGCAGAGCACGAGAGACACAGAGCGAGTGTGAGGTATGATCAACATCATCTTTGTCCAGGAGCAATTACATAAAATGGGCGCAACAGAGCACAGAGACAGCAGTAGGTGAGGTGGTCTCTTATTCACATAGAAAGACAAAAACAGATGGTTTGGGGATTGCAATGTGTTATACACGGCCGGGGATGATCAGGTCGAGGGTGGTGGAGTTCTACCAAAGGAATTCGCGACCTCATGTCCAGAATGAAAAGAACTGGAGGAATTGGAAGGACAAGGCCCAATAATACAGGGTGACAGGGGAGACGAGGTATTACGGCAACGGCAGCACGTCCTCCCCCTGAAACAGGCCGGCAGTCTCTCCACTGTCACCCAGGCCGGGCGGATCTCGTCCCCGTCTACCCGGCCGGCCGTCTCTCCCTGTCCAACGGCCGGCCTCTTCTTTGCTTCTCCTATTTTCTAGATTTATAGTTTGTGGAGCTGCAGGTTCAGAGCTCAGTGAGTGTTCCATGCTTGTTCTAGTGCAAGTTCAGAGCTATAGGTTCAGTGCTCAGTAAGCATTCCCTGCTTATGGTGCTGCAGGTTTAGAGCTCAGTGGGCTTTCCCTGCTAATGTGGTTGCTGGTTCAGAGCTCAGTGGATATTGGCTGTTTATGCTTCTTTAAGTTCAGAGTTCAGTGAGTGTTCCCTGCTTATGTCACTGCAGGTTCAGAGCTTGGTAAGACTTCCCTGCTTATGTCACTGCAGGTTCAGAGCTCAGTGAGAGTTCTCTGCTTATGTCACTGCAGGTTCAGAGCTCAGTGAGTGTTTCCTGCTTAAGTCACTGCAGGTTCAGAGTTATGGGTTTACGCTTATTCTGCCGCAGGTTCAGAGATCACAAGTAACTTTGCTGCTTCTTACTGCTTTTGGAACTACAACTCCCAGCACCTCCCGACGCTGCAGAGACATTTGCACTAATACAGGTGCAATATTGATAGCGTTCACAGGGCATTACTAGTGTTGAATGAATAAATTAGGTATATTAGTAGTGAGTAGAGTACAACTTGTTATTGGTTAGATTTTTGTTAGTATTTGGGGTCTTTCACACTGGCGGTGTCTGCAAACAAAAATCCAACAGCCCCATTTTTTTCCCACTGCTGAGGCTGGGACCCCCCCCCCCTGCTTGGGCCCCATTCACATTTTATGATTTTTATACACATAATGTATAATTGTGCAGTTTTTGGACTGTATTGCAACACAACCACAAAGTGGTTATTCTGTCATCAGGCTTTGCTGCAGCAGGTGATAGGACTGGGGGGGGGGGTCCTCACACTGCTGTGCTCTCTGCATTGGACTGCTCAATAGCCCCTACACCCTCTTCCTCCTATGAATTCTTCTACATACAGGTATTGGCGTAGCCGTATTACACAGAACTTCCTGTGCATCTCAGATCAATGGTGAAATATTCAACTGTATCAACCGCTGCTTAAAGTCTACATGAACCTTTATCATGGATATAATTATTATGATCTGGAGGCTCAGGCTGCAGTATGGTGTATTCCCATTTACTTCTTTGTTTTCTAGATGAGCAGCTTGTGAAGGAGCAGGTTCAGAGCTCAGAGAATGTTCTCTGCTTATGACACTTCAAGTTCAGAGCTCAGTGAGCGTTCCCTGCTTATGGAGCTGGAGCTTCAGAGCACAGAAAGCGCTCCCAGCTTGTGGAGCTGCAAGTTCAGAGCTTGACAAGCATTCACTGTCCATAGAGCTGCAAGTTCAGAGCTCAGTGAGCGTTCCCTGCTTATCCCAGGTTGTGGATCTGGAGCTTCAGAGCACAGAGAGCGCTCCCAGCTTGTGGAGCTTCAAGTTCAGTGAGCATTCCCTGCTGGTGAAGCCACGGGTTAAGAGCTCAGTAAGTATTCCATGACAGGGGAGCTGCAGGTTCAGAGCTCAGTGAGCTTTCTCTGGTTATCCAGATTGTTAAGCTGCAGGTTTAGAGCACAGAAAGCATTCCCCGCTAGTCCAGCTGCAGGTTAAGCTCGGAGAACGTTCCCCTCTTGTGGAGCTGCAGGTTGAAGGCGGTGAATGTTCCCCACTTGTGGAGCTGCAAGTTCAGAGCTTGGCAAGCGTTTGCTGCCCATGGAGCTGTTAGTTTAGCGCTCAGCAAGCATTTCAGGCTTGTGGAGCTGCAGGTTTAGAGCTCAACGAGCGTTCCTTAGGGAGATTGCACTCAATCAGGCCTGTATCTTATTCCTTCTCGCACTGACAAAATTGTTTATTAATAAAAAAAAAAAACAACATGGAATGGTTGCAAAGATGCACACAGACTTTACAGCATCTCTGAAACGCCCCCTACAGGCTCGAAGCAATGGCTCCGCACACTATAACATATAAAAACGTAATAATACTGATATATAAAGCAAAACAGGATAATATCCTGACACTGAGCATCAGCAGATTTCAGAATAAATTTTGCATCATCCTGCTGGCTGCTGATTGGCCGTAACAGCTTGTGCACCGCCTATCTAGACTGGTAAGGGGGAGGCAAAAACTGGCGGAGGGGAGGTGGGGGGCGGGTCTTCTTACCTGTATAGGATCAGGAAGGCATTTAGCAGCGACTTATTCCCCGTGAGTGCAGCTCTGGAGTATAATACAGGATGTAACTCAGGATCAGTACAGGATAAGTAATGTCATGTATGTACACAGTGACTGCACCAGCAGCAGAATAGTGAGTGCAGCTCTGGAGTATAATACAGGATGTAACTCAGGATCAGTACAGGACAAGTAATGTCATGTATGTACACAGTGACTGCACCAGCAGAATAGTGAGTGCAGCTCTGGAGTATAATACAGGATGTAACTCAGGATCAGTACAGGATAAGTAATGTCATGTATGTGCACAGTGACTGCACCAGCAGCAGAATAGTGAGTGCAGCTCTGGGGTATAATACAGGATGTAACTCAGGATCAGTACAGGATAAGTAATGTCATGTATGTACACAATGACTGCACCAGCAGCAGAATAGTGAGTGCAGCTCTGGGGTATAATATATAATACAGGATATAACTCAGGATCAGTACAGGATAAGTAATGTCATGTATGTACACAGTGACTGCACCAGCAGCAGAATAGTGAGTGCAGCTCTGGGGTATAATACAGGATGTAACTCAGGGTCAGTACAGGATAAGTAATGTCATGTATGTACACAGTGACTGCACTCACTATTCTGCTGCTGGTGCAGTCACTGCTTATGTCACTGCAGTTCAGAGCTCAGTGAGAGTTACCTGCTTATGTCACTCAGGTTTCAGAGCTCAGTGAGAGTTCCCTGCTTATGTCACGAAGGGTTAAGAGCTCAGGAGGTTCTCTGCTTATGTCACTGCAGGTCAGAGTCAGTGAGTGTTTCCGGCTTAAGTCATGCAGGTTGAGAGTTATGGGTTTACGCTTATTCGACGCAGGTTCAGGAGATCCCCCACCCACGAACTTTGCTGCTTCTTACGGCTTGTGGACTACAACTCCCAGCAACTCCCGACGCTGCCGAGACATTGCACTATTACAGTGCAATATTGATAGCGTTTCAAAGGGCATACTAGTGTGAATGATACAATAGGTATATTAGTAGTAGTAGAGTACAACTTGTATTGGTGAGATTTTTGTTAGTATTTGGGGTCTTTCACACTGGCGGTGTCTGCAAACAAAAATCCAACAGCCCCCTTTTTTTCCCACTGATGAGGCTGGGCACCCCCCCCTGCTTGGGCCCCATTAACATTTTATGATTTTTCTACCATAATGTATAATTGTGCAGTTTTTGGACTGTATTGCAACAAACCACAAAGTGGGTATTCGTCATCAGGCTTTGCTGCAGCAGGTGAAGGACGGGAGGGGGGGGGTCCTCACATGCGTGCTCTCTGCATTGGACTGCCCCTCACTAGCCCTACACCCTCTCCTCATATGAATTTCTTCTACTACAGGTATTGGCGGGGGGGGGGGGTTTTTAAACAAGGCGTAATTACACAGAACTTCCTGGATCTCAGATCACGGGTGAAATATTAACTGTATCAACCGCTGCTTAAAAGTCTACATGAAACCTTTATCATGGATATAATTATTATGATTCTGGAGGCTCAGTCTGCAGTTATGGTATTCCCATTTACTTCTTTGTTTCCTAGCTGAGCAGCTGGTGAAGTAGCAGGTTCAGAGATCAGAGATGTTCTTGCTTATGAACTTCACGTTCAGAGCTCAGTGCGCGTCCCACTTATGGGAGCTTAAGAGCACAGAAAAGCGCTCCCCAGCTTGTGGAGCTGAAAGTTAAGAGCTTGACAAGACATTCCACTGTCCATAGAGCGCAGTTCAGAGCTCAGTGAGCGTTCCATCTTATCCAGGGTTGGGAGCTGGAAGCTTCAAGCACAGAGAGCGCCTCCAAGCTTGTGGAGCTTCAAGTCAGTGAGCCTCCCTGCTGGTTGGAAGCCCACGGGTTAAGAGCTCCAGTAAGATTCCATGACAGGGAGAGCTGAAGGTTCAGAGCTCAGTGAGCTTTATTGGTATCCAGAGTTAAGCTGCAGGTTTAGACACAGAAAAGACATTACCCAGCTAGTCCAGTGCCGGTTGAGCTCGTGTGAACGTTCCCATCTTGTGGAGCTGCAGGGTTGAGGCGGTGAATTGTTACCCCACTTGTGGAGCTGACAAGTTCAGAGCTCGGCAAGCGTTTGTGACCATGGAGCTGTTAGTTAGCGCTCAGCAAGCAATTTAAGGCTTTGTGGAGAGCTGAAGGTTTAGAGGCTCAACGGCTTTCCTTAGCGGAGATCGCACTCAATCGGCCGGTATCTTATTCCCTTCTCGCACTGACAAAATTGTTTATTAATTAAAAAAAAAAAATGAATGGTGCAAAGATGCACACAGAACTTTACAGAATCTTGAAGCGCCCCCTACAGGCTCTAAGCAATGGCTCCACCCCACACTTATAACATATAAAACGTAATAATACTGATATATAAAAGCAAAACAGGATATATACTGACACTGAGCATTAGCAGATTTCAGAATAAATTTTGCATGTCCCTGCTGGAGCTGATTGGCCGTAAACAGCTTGGCACCGCCTATCTAGAACTTGGTAAGGGGGAGGCAAAAACTGGCGGAGGGGAGGTGGGGGGAGGGTCTTCTTACATGTATATCAGGAAGGAATTTAGCAGGGACTTATTCCCAACTGCCATTGGTAACACATGCATGCTCAGCCAGGGGGGGGGGGGGGAGCTGTAAGCCACTTATTCTCCAGTCCACAGCAAAGTGCAGTTCTCTTTATTCCTCTATTAATGAGTCTCAGGAACTAATGTGGACTCTGTGCTGTGCCTCTGTAGCTAGAGATTGCACATCACACTGGTTAATGTATGCAATGCATTGTGGGAGATGTAAAGACAGCAGCTTTTGAAGTAAACGGAGTAAAAGATTTGCTACTCAGGAATTTGCATTCTTCCATTCGCCCTGAATAATTGAACGGACGGGTATTTACGGGGGTGGTGGGGGGGGAGTCAGCCGCTGCACACGGACACTTATAGACACGCGTTACACTAATACTGGGAGTGTGGGTAACATATGACCAAACATCAATTGTGCTTCAAAGTGAGACTCTGCAGCGTAAGCAAAGCAGGCAGTAAAGTGAAGCCTCGTCTGTACTTGTGCCTACATGTAGGTTCCCGCTCTCCAGTATCTGAGGCTTTAGCTCTAATAGGACTGGAACCGACCAATGAGCCGATCCCTTAGTGGAGATGGGCCAATCACAAGGGGCGGGGATCGGCTGAGAGAACAGAACACACTATTAAACCTGGGGACCCCTGGAAGGCGAGGGTCTGTTATTTACTAAATTTAGCAAAAACTGAGTCCCGAGGATTATTCCTAATTTCAGAAAACTCTGAGAGATCCAGCAGCTCACAGAAGAAATCTTACAGATGAGGCATCGTACAATTGTAGCAAGTGAAAAGCATGGACTTTACTGATTCAAGTAACTACAGGTCAGCTATGAGAATTCCCAGGGACCCAACACGATCAGTTTGTTGGGCATCTGTTATGGAGACGTCCAAATTGTTTTTTTTTATATCCAGGTCACATGACACCTGTAGTGACTGTAGAGGGGGCGGAGTCGACGGGGGAAATAGCACGAAAAAAGCAGCTACAATGTACTAAGGCCCCTGCACGCATCCTGCTGCACGGGATCTTCTATTGACTTGTAGCGATAAGTTATAAACTTGTAATGATTAGATTAGCAAATCTAATATTTTTTTACTTGAAATTACAATTATCGATGGTTTAGTTTTACTGCAATACAACATGGGCTGTTAAAGGGTACATTCACCTCCAACACTTCACTGTATAAAAATTGAGTCTGTCTGATACTTTACCAAGTTACATCCTATATATACCCCAGGGGGGCAGGTAACTCATTCTGGCTAATGGTGGAATCACTGTGTACATATACGATGTAGGCAGCTCTGGAGTATATACAGGATGTAATCAGGATCAGTACAGGAAAGTAAGTGTAATGATAGTACACAGTGACGCACCAGCAAGCAGGAATAGTAGTGCAGCTCTGGAGTATAATACAGGAGTAATCTCGGATCATACAGGAAAAAGTAAAGATGTCATGTATGTAACACAGTGACTGCGCACCAGTGTCAGCCAGAATAGTGGTGCAGCTCTGGAGTATAATACAGGATGTAACTCAGGATCAGTACAGGATAAGTAATGTATGTATGCGAAGCAGTGAGTGAACTATTAGCAGAAGAAGATAGTTGCAGTTGGGATAATAGCAGGATGTACCGTATGGATCAAGAAACGGGAGGGTCATAAGAGAATGTGAAGGATAAGTAGGTACAGGGTACACAGTGACTTGCACCAGCAGCAGAATGAGTGAGTGCCAGCTTCTGGAGGTATAAGTATACACGGATGGTAATCAGATACAGTAAAGGATGAAGTAACTGTCAGTAGTGTACCAGTGACTGGCACCACAGCAGAATAGTGAGTGCAGTTGGAGATAATACAGGATGTAATCAGGATCAGTACAGGATAAGTCATGTCCAATGTACACAGATGACTGACACCAGCAAGACGGAGAATAGTAGTGAAGATTGCGGTGCGCTCGGATATGGAATACAGAGGTAAAATCAGGGTCCAGTACAGATAATAATGTCATGTATGTACACAGGATCTGACAGCAGCATGAATAGTGAGTGCAGTCTGGAGTGTAAATAACGGATGAATCTAGAGGATCAGTAGCAGGTTAAGTAATGTTCCATGTGGACAAGTGACGCACCCAGCAGCAGAAATAGTGAGTGAAGCTCTGGGGCTATAATACAGGATGTAACTAGGATCAGTCACAGGAATAAGTAATGTCATGTATTACAAGTGATTCACCAGCAGCAGAATGTGGAGTGCAGTCTGGCGGTGCATAATACAGGAGTGTAACTCAGGATAGTACGGATAAAGTAACTGATCATGTATTGTCCACCACACCGCTGACATCCACCAGCGAGCCCAGATGATACAGTGGAGTGCAGCTCGAATGCTGGGTCTAATACGGCATGTAACTAAGGATCATACAGGAATAAGTAATTCATTTAGTACACCGTGACTGCACCAGCGAGAAAGTGAGTGCAGCTCTGGAGTATAATAAGGATGAAACCAGAGCGTACAGGACTAAGTTAATGTCATGGTATGTACACAGTGACTGCAGCGCAGGAGCAGCAGAATAGTGAGTGCAGCTGGAGTTAAATACAGGATGTAACTCAGGATCAGTACAGGATAAGTATGTCATGTATGTCACAAGTGACTGCCACCAGCAGCAAGAATAGTGAGTGCAGCTGGAGTATAATAAGGATTAATCAGGTCATCCAGATATACAGGATAAGTATGTCATGTATGTACACAGTGACTTGCACGCAGCAGACAGGAATAGTGAGTGCAGCTCTGGGTATAATGAGGATGTAACTCAGGATCAGTAAAGGATAAGTAATGAATGTATGACACAGATGACTCTCCAGCAGCAGAATAGGGAGTGCAGCGCTGGGGCTATAATGCAGGATTTGTAACATAACTCTCCATAAAAGCTGAGAGGATGCAGTCGTATTAAATGGCAAAATATTGGAAATAGAAATGTCCCATATTTTGATGCGGTGCCGTTCTGTGGATGAGCTGTAGTCTCACGCATACTGTGATCAAGATGCCATCGAAACCACTCTACTGAGGTGGTGGATCTGGCCACAAATTTTGTTCACAGGCCCCCATAATGTGGTCGTTGAATGGGCATCAGTAATATATAGTAACATGTGGACTCACAATTTTCATGGTGTTTAGATATAGAGACGATATTCAAAAGATGGAAATACCTTTAAATGCTTTGCATTTCCAGTACATGGTTTCTAAACGGATGGGTAAGGGGCAGCAGCTATATGTCCCCTGGCTCCGTCTACTCGCTTGTCCTGCAGTGTAATACGTATCATCGGTGAGGTCACTTGTCCGGTGTTTTGTTCCTAGGGCAGTGGCTCGTTCTCCCAAGAGATACAAAACACAGGAATCACAATGGACTCATTCACATTCACAGTTGCGGTACGGTCAGGCAGCATAAGAGTTAAAATTAGTTCGACCACCCTATATGGACAGAACCTTCTGGTCCATTGTGGTAGACAACCTACCAGAGATACGCGGCGCCTGATCTCATACGTCGCTGTAATCCGGTTAACGCTTTGGTTCCATGGCTTGGTGGTAGGGAGTGCGGCCCGAGTTCGGATTGGGGTCACTTTGCCCCCGTCTGTTTGCCAGAGGTCATTTTCAGTGTCCCAGGCAGGTCTCAGTCAGGAGGTCCACCTCGTCAGGCGGTCGCATGTGCTTGGCTGTCAAATAGATAAGCCTTGATGTTTCGATCTGTTGTAGGAGCAGATTCCCTCACTCAACCTCTCTTCCATTGCTCCTAAATCATGACTCCTACAAAGGGATGCCCAGGGCAGGGGTCCTTCCACTCCTCCTCCAAATGGGGGGTTGGTAGGACCGGGGCTCTATAGTAAGTTCTGGAGAGGTTCGAAGGGATTTTAGGAGAGACTTGTTCCCCCCCGGGATCGCTATCGCAGACCTTCTCTGGGTTCTCCTCCCTCCTCTTCATCGAAGGGATTGTATTCTTTGCGCCGTTCGTGATCTTTCGGCTCGCGCGGAAGGTCTGGTTCTGACTCTTTCATGCCTCGAAGGGGTTTTTAAAGTGGCGGAATTTGTTCGGGAGCGACAGGAGAAGATGCGTTAGGGGGGAATAGGTCTTGGTGTCTGGGGAGTCAGAGGTTGGAGAAAGTCCGCAGGGATGGTGGGTCTCGTCTAGGAAGCTGTGCAATCTAGAGCAGTGTAGGTTTGTACTGCCAGACCGTCACCTGTCGGTGGCCCGGAAGTCCAGACGAGTGGGCTCTGATGTGCGGGACGATCTTCTATGCTCCCTGCTTTCACTCCGCTTCCTCAGCACCCTCCAGCTGTTCCCTCTGACATGGCCTCCCCTTCGGCAAGCTCTCTGGACATCCGTATGGCCGTCCACCTGACTGCTGGTCATAGTCTACCGGCAGCATGCCGAGGTTTTCCTGTAACCATATGAACCTCTTCCAACGTCCGGCCCGCCTGAGCACTGCTGGATGTGGGTGAAGATTGGAAGTGATGTTCTCGATTTGTTGGAGGAGAGGGTCTGAGGTTCCTATTCGAGGGACCCCAGAAGTCGGCAGCCATCCTTCCACTATCCGGATGCGACATGCCTGCTGAGGCTCTCCAATTCAGGACGTCAGACGACGGGGAACAAAGTCTTCCTCTTTCATCTCTTCTCCTATGTGCTTCAGGGCGGCTCCTACAGGGAACCACCCATCAAAAACAGCCGAGATTAAAGGGGGGTTCTACTTTATGGCATCAAGTATGCAAGCTCTAGGGATAAGCCACGCTTTAATAACTATTTGGTCGGAAACGGAAGGGGCAGGTGCATTGCTGAACTCGTGTTTTCCCCATACACAAAGGATCACTACAAAAAAAAAACCCTGTGTGCAGGGAACTGCTCTGCACCCATCTTAAATGTAGGGGAGGGGTCAGGAGCATTTAAAGCGTGTTGTTACCTGCAAAATGCCACAATTTATATACGCAGTAACCATTTCTGGTCTGCCATGTGCTTGCTGAAAATGACTCTACTTTGCAGACAAACCCCAATGATGCGTGAAATGTAAGGCTGCAAATCTCACGGTTGGCTCACGTTGTAGCTTCAGCTCATTTCCACGTTTCCGTTTTACTCCTTAACTCTTCTACTTCTCCTTCGTGGCAGGAGACAATTAACACCTAGAAGTTTCCTAAGAACAATAATTAAGTTGACAAGTCAGAAGTTATAGGGGATTTGATGAGATGAGAGAATTGGGCATCAATGCTTGTGGAATTCCTACAAGTCCCATGTAACCACTGAGAATCTGCAGCTATAACCACCGGTGAACGCCGTAAAGGCGCAACTCCAGTCAAAGCTAGTTCATTGAATAATGGATGGTGCAGGTGCCTAGAAATGTGATAGAACCTAGAGTCCTGCTCCTCCAATTACAAGGTACATGTGATCAGCTGTGGACTAGGTGTTCTTTAAGGTAACGTGATATTATACCTGCAAAACACGTGGCTGAGTATCGCACCATCTTCTGCAGTGGAGATTTTTGGGGTGAGGTTTGGGTTCTTCATTCAAGTCCCAGGGTAGTATTTTTTTAAGTTGGCAGAAAAATGAAACAAAAAAAAAACACATTTTTTAATGTTGTAAAATTATTTGAAATAATTCAATTTTAAATGTCCTGCCATTAAATGGTTAAATATTTAGGCTGCACTGAAAGGGGATAATCCACAAAAAGACATTATTTTCCACCCATAGGGTGGATGTCACACGGTCAGTTTTTGATGCCCAAACAGGAATGGAGTAAATGAGGAGGCAGCACCTTCAATGATTTGTCTCACCATTATGATCCAACACCTGCTTCTGGCTTCAAAAACTGCATTGAACAATACATGACGTGTGCATCACCCATAGTTAGGGTAAAAAAGTGCAGATCATTAGGGGGGGTTCCAGCCCAATCTGACACCAAACACTATTCACAGAAGACGGTCCTTGGGTGGGACAATCCCTTTAACACAAAAAAGTGGTGCTTTTTGCAACAATCAGTTCCACACTGTCGGTTCGGCCATTTGCATCCTGCCTGCACTCAAGTGAATAGCAGACCAGGGTACAGTGTCCCCCAAATCGTCATTCTCACTTAAAAGCATATTAATTGTAGAGTCTTCTGCACCTAGCGCAGGTTGTTGGCAGGTCCAAATTGTAGGTTGTTCGCAGCGCTGCGGAGGAGAATAAAACACTAAAAGTTATGCGGATAAGTACCCCCTGTCACAGGCAGCATGTGGGGGGGGGGAGCCGGGAGATGCGCCGCGCAGCCCCCTCCAACTCCCACCCACAGGCCACCTCACAATATATGTTACATTTTGAGTGTTGGTTGTTAGTGCAAGAAATAAAATATTCATCAAAAAAACATAGAAATGGAGGAAGGAGAGAAAGAGGAGCTGGAGACCAATGGAAAACTACCAAGAGATCCTAACAAACATGTCATGAAACACTAAACGGTGAAGCACCTTCAATGCATCAAAACAGATAAATAACCCCTGGATAACTTTAGGCCAATTATAGACTGGCGCCATCATGAGTATTCAGGCTTTTCATCCCACCTTCATACCAGGCCACGGAGTTTCTGCAACAAATGAAACAATGTGAATTGGCCGTGACACTTTTCCAAGAGTCAGCGTATCACGTCCCCATGTCTCCCCAGCGTCAGCGCGTTCGTCTCCAGTTGCCCCCCTCCCCAAGCGTAGCGTGCAGTCTCCATGCCCCCCCTCCCCAAGCGTCAGACGTGTCCGTCTACAGGCCACCCTCCCCAAGGTCAGCGCGTCCCTGTCGTCCCCCAAGTGTCAGCAGGTCCCTTGTCCTGTCCCCCCAAAGTGTCAAGGTTGTCCCTGTCCTGTCCCCCTAGTGTCAGGGTCCCTGTCCATGTCCACCCCCCAAAAAAAGTGTCAGCGCGAGTTCCTGTGGTCCCCCAAGCTGTCAGCGTGTCCCTGTCATGTCCCCACCCAAGGGTTCAGCGTGTCCCTGTCCCGTCCCCCAAGTGTCAGAGTGTCCCTGTCTGTCCCCCCAAAGTGCAGCGTTTCCTGTCCTGTCCCCCAAGTGTCACGCGATCGTCCACCATGTCCTTTGTCCCTGCCGTCACGCCGGCCAATCGTTACGGGTCAGCGTGTCCCGTCCCCCCAAGATGTCAGCGTGTCCTGTCCTGTCCACCCAAGTGTCAAGCGTGTCCCTGCCCTTCCCCCAAGTGGTTCGCGTGGCTCCAGGCCCTGGTCCCCAAAGTGTCAGCGTGTCCCTTCCTGTCCCCCAGGTCACAGTGGTAAGTCAGCGTGTCCCTGCCTGTCCGCACCAAGGGTCAGTGTCGCTGCCCCAGGCCTGTGCCCTCCGCCAAGTGTCAGCGTGTCCCTGCCCTGTCCCCAAGTGGTCCGCGTGTCCCATGTACTGTCCCCCAAGTGTCAGCGTGTCACTGTCCCCCAAGGTGCAGGCCTGCTGTCCCGTGTCCAGCTTGCCTCCCGTCCCCAAGTGTCAAGCTGTCCTGCCCGGTCCCACAAGTGTACAGCGTTGTCCCTGCTGCCCCAAGTTCAGCGTGTCCCTGTCCCCCCAGTACTGTCCGCCCAAGTGTAGCAGTGTCCCTGTCCACCCAAAGTGTCAGCTGGTCCTGTCCTGTCCCCACCCAAGTGTCAGCGTGTCCCGGTCCCTCCCCCAAGGGTACAGCGTGTCCCTGTCCCGTCCCCCAAGTGTCAGCGTGTCCCATGTCCTGTCCTCCAAGGTTCAGCGTGTCCCTTGTCCGTCCCACCAAGCTGTCAGCTGTGTCATGTCCGTGCCCACCAAGGGTTAGCACTGTCCCTGTGAGATCTCATTAACCACATAATATTTTACATTTTACCCCCTGGTGTTAACTGGTAGACCTTGACAATTTCTGGAGGTGTGCGCTTTCTCATCCATCTGCATCTCCTCTTCAGTAGTGTGTCCTTACAAGCTGGCAGCAGCGGATCTTATGCATCATCTTTATCCTCCGCACGGAGATGACGCTGTGGGTACTGATGCACTACGACCGCCGGGAGGTTGATGCACTAGGTTAGGGGATAAGTTAGGGTGCCATGGCGGAGGCCGAGTGCTGAGGCGTCTGTTAATTTATGCTGTGATAGGAAAGCAAGAGACAGGTGTTCAGCTTTACAAGAATAAGGAGCTAAATCTTAAGGATATCTTAACAACAATAAATTGTCTAGAGTGTGTCTCATGTTCAAGACAAACAATGTGAGAAAATGTAGAAAGGAAAAAAAAAAATTCTGAACAGAAGGAAACAGCAGATGGACACAGATTATAAAACCAGGACACGCAAAACCGAATCCTATCTACTGGCACATGATAATGTGATCAGCTCGTGCAGCGTTATGCACATGATGGACAACCACGAGCCGGCAATTGGTGGGTCCTGTTGCGGATGGTGAAGCTTGTTCCCACATCCGGACAGAAGGGCCACATCCTGTCGCTGAACCAGGGACCACGGATCGTCTATGGCTGGGGGAGCAAGACAAAACGTCACTGAAAAGGGTTGTCCAGAGATGTGCCATAAGGCAAGTCATCTGGAATTACCCCTTTAATTCCCCAATAGGTACATCAGGACACGTGCATCCGGCGTACCTTGGATGCTTGGCGGACTCCGTATGTAGTGCGATCAAATGAGGTCAACTGAAAGGAGAGGAGACAGAAGTCAACAACTGAAAACTGATCGGGCTAACATAGGGAATTACATTCCATAATTGGTAAAATGGTTGGGGGAAATCTGTTCTACCCAATATAAGAAACATTGGCAGTTTATCTCCGCCTGCACATAGGATATACAGGAAAACTCTAGATATAGTTATAAGTGATGCCACAGTATCATGTGCCCCGGGCTGGACTGATGGGTCAGCCAATGATCAGTCCTGACACATCATAAAACATTATGGTCCACTTCTACTAAGAAAGGAAAATTGAAGTGTGTTAAGGGAACACCCCAAAACAGGACTGATTTCATTGAATTGTACCTTGTGCAGGGCCTGGAGGTAGGATCAGGACTCCAGGTTCTGGGAAGACAATGACAATGAGTCCTGCCCCTCCCTTCAGGCCATTATTCAATAAATTAGCTGTGGCTGGAGTGTCCCTTTAATTACAGCTCTGCAGGTCTCCATACAGAGGAGACTGATCCTGCAGACACACAATAAAGTAGGGAGACAGTGGGATCAGACAGGGTTGGTTCTGTGTGGGGCTTACTTTTTCTAGGCGTATGATCAGCTTGTTGACTTCCACCACATAGTGATCGATCCTCGCAGCTCGGTGCTTCTTAAAGTCAAACAGGTGACTCCGCATCGCCCCTGAGGAAAAGCCAAAGGAAAACCTTCAATGAAGATGAATGATCAATACCAGAACCAGCAGAACTGTGTAGCGGTCAGGCTGGACCAGCAGCTTAGAGCCCACTACACACATAATGGAAGCTTCACTCAGGACCCCCACAACCCACAAACCCAACATTGGGATACAGAGATCATCTCAGTGGAAAGGTCTTCAATATCAAAACCCCTTTAAATAAGATTATAGGACCCCTTAAAAACCCACGTACCTATTTCCTGTGGGTCCCACACATAAGGGGTCCACGCCGCCATAGCTGAAGGCTTCGTAGCGATCCTGGGAGCCCCCCTCGGCACGCTCGCCTCATCATTCCGTCTTCAGAGGTTTGTTCTTTTTGTCTTCTTTCTTGCAATTTGCACCAGATCATTACAGAGAAGAAGAGATGAATGGGTAAAGAGAAAACCCCCCCATGTGTCACATCAACGACCTCAAAACACACACTACGGGAACGGAGTCACAGAGTAATCCCACACCTCGGAGGGACTAACATGGCCAGAACTGAATGATCAGAACTGGTGCCTGTCATACACCATGCATCCTGTAGAGGGCAGCCCTCCTCTGGTATGTAGACTATACTGCTTCCAATTGGTGAGGAAACTAGCTGCAAACCACCCTCCTCCTGTAGCTAAGGTGGAAGTGTTGTGGGGGGCAGTCACATTGTTTTTTAGGGTCGTGATGTAGTCCTCATTTGAGTTGTCCTGTTGACATCCCAGTCACGTGTGGAGTGGCTACTCCTCCATAATGTATGAGCTGGAAAAGGATGGAGATCCTTCAGGCACAGGGGACACAGGAAACCTTCCCGCACTCCGCCGGTTCATCAAAACGGGGCGTTGATGCAGTGACACATAGACCGACGCGCCAGTAGGAGAAGCGTCGCCACTCACATTATCTGTAATCAAAGTAACCACATCACTCACATGTAAAGTCCTGCAAGAAAGCAAAGTGAGAGCCCTGCAAGAAGGAAAGAGGTAGAGAACAGTCACATCCCGAGCAGCGCGGCCACCCGGGCGGATAATCAGGATCCCTGGAAGGAACTGGTGTGACCAATACGGACTGCAGTCCAGTGCTATGTATTGGTCCTTGAAGAGATGTGTAATCATACTGAGGCAGGGAACAGTTAAAGTGCACAGAGCACAAGCAGGGTGAGAATCCAATCCTGAAGATAAACGCCATATATCACAGTCCTGCTGCTACTAACATCAAACACAAAAGGTCGAGTTACAATCCTCTCCAGGGATTTATTAACATAACAATGGCTGCAGGGAAGCACAAGCAAAGCAGTGGGGAGGTCTGATTAACATCTCTCAGGGACATGGGGGAAATATATAACACTGGTGCAGAGAGCACAGAGCCACAGCAGTGTGAGGTCATGATTATTAGCAGCGACTTATTCCCCACTCTCCATTGGTAACACATGCATGCTCAGCCAGGGGGGGGGGGGGGGCTGTAAGCCACCTTATTCTCCAGTCACAGCAAGAGCTGCATTCTCTTTATTCCTCTATTAATGAGTCTCAGGAACTAATGTGGACTCTGTGCTGTGCCTCTGTAGCTAGAGATTGCACATCACACTGGTTAATGTTATGCAATGCATTGTGGGAGATGTAAAGACAGCAGCTTTTGAAGTAACCGGAGTAAAAGATTTGCTACTCAGGAATTTGCATTCCTTCCATTCGCCTGAATAATTGAACGGACGGGTATTATACGGGGGCTGGTGGGGGGGGAGTCAGCGCTGCACACGGACACTTATAGACACGCGTTCACACTAATACTGGAGCTGTGGGTAACAATACTGACCAAACATCAATTGTGCTTCAAAGTGAGACTCTGCAGCGTAGCACAGCAGGCAGTAAAGTGAAGCCTCGTCTGTAACTTGTGCCTACATGTAGGTTCCAGCTCTCCAGTATCTGAGGCTTTAGCTCTAATAGGACTGGAACCGACCAATGAGCCGATCCCTAGTGGAGATGGGCCAATCACAAGGGGCCGGGGATCGGCTGAGAGAACAGAACACACTATTAAAACCTGGGGACCCCCTGGAAGGCGAGGGTCTGTTATTTACTAAATTTATGCAAAAACTGAGTTCCCGAGGATTATTCCTAATTTCAGAAAACTCCTGAGAGATCCAGCAGCTTCTACAGAAGAAACTTCTCACAGCTGAGGCATCGTTACAATTGTAGCAAGTGAAAAGCCTGGACTTTAGACTGATTCATAGTAACTACAGGTCCAGCTATGAGAATTCCCAGGGACCCCAACACGATCAGTTTTGGGCATCTGTTATGGAGACGTCCAAATTTTTTTTTTTTTATATCCAGGTCACATGACACCTGTAGTGACTGTAGAGGGGGCGGAGTCTGACGGGGGAAATAGCACGAAAAAGCAGCTACAATGTACTAAGGCCCCTGCACTGCAAATAGCACGAAAAAGCAGCTACAATGTACTAAGGCCCCTGCACTGCATCCTGCTGCACGGGATCCTTCTATTTGACTTGTAGCGATAAGTTATAACTTGTAATGATGTTAGATTATGCAAATCTAATATTTTTTTTACTTGAATTTACAATTAATCGATGGTTTAGTTTTACTGCAATACAACATGGGCTGTTAAAGGGTACATTCACCTCCAAACTTCACCTGTATAAAAATTGAGTCATTGTCTTATACTTTACCAAGTTACATCCTATATTATACCCCAGGGGTGCACTCACTATTCTGCTACTGGTGGAATCACTGTGTACATACATGTAGTGCAGCTCTGGAGTATAATACAGGATGTAACTCAGGATCAGTACAGGATAAGTAATGTCGTATGTACACAGTGACTGCACCAGCAGCAGAATAGTGAGTGCAGCTCTGGGGTATAATACAGGATGTAACTCAGGGTCAGTACAGGATAAGTAATGTCATGCATGTACACAGTGACTGCACCAGCAGCAGAATAGTGAGTGCAGCTCTGGAGTATAATACAGGATGTAACTCAGGGTCAGTACAGGATAAGTAATGTCATGTATGTACACAGTGACTGCACCAGCAGCAGAATAGTGAGTGCAGCTCTGGGGTATAATACAGGATGTAACTCAGGATCAGTACAGGATAAGTAACGTCATGTATATACACAGTGACTTCACCAGCAGCAGAATAGTGAGTGCAGCTCTGGGGTATAATACAGGATGTAACTCAGGATCAGTACAGGATAAGTAATGTCATGTATGTACAGTGACTGCACCAGCAGCAGCAGAATAGTGAGTGCAGCTCTGGGGTATAATACAGGATGTAACCAGTATTGCTTGTGTCTCGTGTAGCACACCATGGTCCGGCAAGGATAAGTAATGTCATGTATGTACACAGTGACTGCACCACCAGCAGAATAGTGAGTGCAGCTCTGGAGGATAATACAGGATGTAACTCAGGATCAGTACAGGATAAGTAATGACATGTATGTACACAGTGACTGCACCAGCAGCAGAATAGTGAGTGCAGCTCTGGAGTATAATACAGGATGTAACTACCCTCTCCATAGAAAGCTGAGAGGCTGCAGTCGTAAAATGGCAAAATATAGAACATGTCCCATATTTTGCATGGCGGCTGCCCGGTTCGGTGAGATAGCGTGTGCTCACCGCACTGTGATCAGATGCCATAGACCTTACAATCTGTTCCATCTGCAAGGACAAAGCGACATTTTGGATCCGTTTAATGACTTCTGACCCTCAGAGACGTCCTGACATTTCGAAGTGATTATTTCTAATATACTCTAAGCTCCCGCACCAGAACATTATCTCCCTCCGAAACATAACGGATAGTAACTGATCCGGAGGACACCAGCAGAATAGTGAGTGCAGCTCTGAAGTATAACACAGGATGTAACTCAGGATCAGTACAGGATAAGTAATGTCATATATGTACACAGTGACTACACCAGCAGCAGAATAGTGAGTGCAGCTCTGGAGTATAATACAGGATGTAACTCAGGATCAGTACAGGATAAGTAATGTAATGTATGTACAGTGACTGCACTAGCAGCAGAATAGTGAGTGCAGCTCTGGAGTATAATACAGGATGTAACTCAGGATCAGTACAGGATAAGTAATGCCATGTATGTACACAGTGACTGCTCCAGCAGCAGAATAGTGAGTGGCCGCTCTGGGGTAATAATGTCAGGATGCATAACTCCCGCTCAGTTAATGTTTACCATGAAAGCTGATGATCCAGGCTCGCAGTCGCCTAAAAATGCGAAAATATAGAAGCAAGAGATGGTCCCATATATGTTGCATTGGCGGGTACTTTGCTCCGTTTCGGTGAGAATAGCGTTGTGCTCTCACCACAGCTACTTGATCGCATAGTGGCATAATACGCGTCTTGAGGGTGGTGGATCTGGCCCCACGAAATTGTTGTTCACACACAGAGCCCCCCCAGTAATGGGGTGTGCATGGTGCCTCCAGTAATATAATAGTACATGAGTGAACTCGCAAGTTTTTCATGGTCTTTTATATTAGAGACGATATTCACAAGAGGAAATACCCTGGGTAAAATGCTTTTTTCATTTCCAGTAACATGTTTCTGTTGGTTCAGCAACTCAGGTGTCGGGTCACAGGGCAACTCACCGACAAACCCTTACTGATGCATCGCTCTGCGTCAAGATCACCTAGAACGGTCACGAAAGGGACTCCTCTGTCCTGTAGTGTAATAACAGTTATCATCGCTGAGGTCACTTTTCCGTGTAGTTTGGTTCCTAGGGCATGGCTCGTTTCCCCAAGAGATCAAAACAACCTTCACAAGGCTCTCACATTCAATTCGGTACGGTCGAGCAGCATAAGAGTTAATAATAGTTCCGACCCTACTATGGACAGAACCTTCTGGTCCATTCTGTGGTAGAACACACTACCAGAGATACGCGCATCTTAGTCTACGTCGCTGTAATCCGGTTAACGCTTGTGTTCCATGGGCTTGTGCGGTAGGGAGTGCGGCCCCCGAGTTCTGGATTGGGGTCACTTATGCCCCTTCTGTTTGGCCAGGGTCTTTTTCAGTTCCCGCGAGTTCTCAGTCAGGAGGTCCACCTCGTCCGGCGGCCGCTGTGCTTGGCGTCAAATATATAAGCCTTGATGTTTCGATCTGTTGTAGGAGCAGATCTCCTCATCACCTCCTCTTCATTTGCTCCTAAATCATCGGACTCCTCAAAGGGATTCCCAGGCAGGGTCCTTCATCTCCTCCTCAAATGGGTTTGTAGACCTGGTGCTCTATAGTCACGTTCTGGAGAGGTTTCGAAGGATTTGAGGAGACTTGTGTCCCCCTGGACGCTCTCAGACTTTATCTTCTGGGTTCTCCTCCTCTCTTCATCGAAGGGATTGTATTCTTTGCTGCCGTTCTGCTGGATCTTTTCGGCTGCGGCAGGTTCTGGTTCTGACTCTTCATCCCGAAGGGGTTTAAAGGTGCGGATTTGTTCGGGAGGACGGAGAGATGCGTAGGGGGAAATAGTTCTGTGTCTGGTGAGTCAGAGGTGGAGAAAGCTCGCAGGGATGGGGTCTCGTCTAGGAAGCTGCAGATCTAGAGCGCTGTATGTTTGTCCTGCCAACCGTCACCTGTCGGTGGTCCCGGAAGTCCAGAGAGTGGGCCTCTGCTGTGCTGGGACAGACTCTTCCTCTGCTCCTGCTTTCCCTCCCCTCTCCTCAGCACCTCCAGCTGTTCCCTCTGCATGGCCTCCCTCTTCGGCAAGCTCTCTGGACATCCTTATGGGCCGTCTCCACCTGCTGCTGGTCATATCATCCTGCAGCTGCCGCAGGTTTTCCTGTACATAGAACCTCGTCCACACGTCCGGCCGCCTGAGCCTGCTGGATGTAGGAAGTGATGTTCTCGATTTGTTGGAGGAGAGGGTCTGAGGTCTCTCTATTCGAGGGACCCCAGAAGTCGGCAGCCATCCTTCCACCTCCGGATGCGACCTGCCTGCTGAGGCTCTCCATTCAGGACGTCAGACGAGCGGGGAACAAAGTCTTCCTCTTTCATCTCTTCTCCTTGTGCTTCAAGGGCGGCTACAGGGAACCAATCCATAACAGCGAGATTAAAGGGGGGTTCTACTATTATGGCATCAAGTTATGCAGCTCTAGGGATAAGCCACCGCTTTATAATCTATTTGGTCGGAACGAAGGGGCAGGTGCATTGATTGCACTGTGTTCCCCATACACAAAGGATCACTACCTGCTGTGCAGGGAACTGCTCTGCACCCATCTTAAATGTAGGGGAGGGGTCGGAGCATAAAGCGATGTTGTTACCTGCAAATATGCCACAATTTATTATACGAGTAACCATTTCTCGTCTTGCCATGTGCTTGCTGAAAATGACCTCTACTTTGCAGACAAACCCCAATGATGCGCTGCATATGTAAGGCATGAAATCCTCACCTTTGCTCACGTTGTAGCTTCAGCTCATCTCCGTTTCCGTTTTTCCTTAACTCTTCATACTTCCCTTCGTTGCCAGAGACATTAACCCAGAAGTTTTTCCTAAGAAATAATTAAAGTTGGACAAGTCAGAATAGTTATAGGGGATTGATTAGATGAGAGAATTGGGGCTATCAGCGCTGGAATTCTACAAGTCCCATGTAACCACTGAGAATCTGCAGCTATACCTGGTGAATCCTATAAGGCGCACTCCAGTCAAAGCTATTCATTGAATAATGGATGGTGCAGGTTCTAGAAATGTGCTAGAACCTAGAGTCCTGCTCCTCCATTCACAGGTACGATTGAATCAGCTGTGATAGAGTGTTCATTTAAGTAACGTTATATTTACCTGCAAAACACGTGGCTGAGTATCGCACCATCTTCTGCAGCTGGAGATTTTTGGGGTGAGGTTTGGGTTTCTTCACATCCCAGGGTTGTATTTTTGTAACTGTGGCAGAAAAATGAAAAAAAAAAAAACACATTTTTAATAATTGTGAAATTATTGAAATAATTCAATTTTAAATGCTCCTGCCATTAAATGGTTAAATATTAGGCTGCACTGAAAGGGGATATCCACACAAAAGACACTATTTTCCACCCATAGGGTGTATGTCACACCTTCAGTTTTTGATGCCCAAACAGGAATGGAGTAAATGAGGAAGGAGCAGCACCTTTCAATGATTTGGTCTCACCCATTATGATCCACACCTGCTTCTGGCTTCAAAAACTGCATCTGAAAACTGAACGTGTGCATCACCCCTATCTAGGAAAAGTGTCAGATCATTGGGGGGGTTCCAGCCCAATCTGCCACATAACACTATTCCAGAAGACGTCCTTGGTGGGACAATCCCTTTAACACAAAAAAGTGGCTGCTTTTTGCAAAATCAGTTCCACACCCTGTCGGTTCTGGCCAATTTGCATCCTGCCTGCACTCAAGTGAATAGCAGCCCAGGGTACAGTGTCCCCAACAATCGTCACTTCGCACCTTAAAGCATCTATTAATTCGTAGAGTCTCTGCACCTTATGCGCGGGTTGTTGGCATGGGTCCAAATTGTAGGTTGTTCTCGCCGCTGCGGGGGAATAAACACTAAATGTTATGCGGATATATTCCCCCTGTCAAGTGCAGCATGTGGGGGGGGGGAGCCGGGAGATGCGCCGCAGCCTCCTCCACTCCCACCCACAGGCCACCTCAATTTATTTTACATTTTGAAGTGTTTGAGTTGTTAGTGCAAAGAAATAAATATTCTGCGTGCTGGTGCGTCACTGTGTACATAATGACATTACTTATCCTGGCTGATCTCTGAGTTACATCCTGATTATACACCAGAGCTGCACCACTATTCTGCTGCTGGTGCAGTCACTGTGTAACATACATGACATTACTTATCCTGTACTGATCCTGAGTTAATCCTGTATTATACTCCCAGAGCTGCACTCACTATTCTGTGCTGGTGCAGTCACTGTGTACATACATGACATTACTTATCCTGACTGATCCTGAGTTCATCCTGTATTATACTCCAGAGCTGCACTCACTATTCTGTGCTGGTGCAGTCACTGTGTACATACATGACATTACTTATCCTGTACTGATCCTGAGTTACATCCTGTTTATACTCCAGAGCTGCACTCACTATTCTGGCTGCTGGTGCAGTCACTGTGTTACATAATGACATTACTTACATCCTGCACTGATCTGAGTTACATCCTGTATATACTCCAGAGCTGCACTCCACTATTCTTGGCTGCTGGTGCAGTCACTGGTACATACATGACATACTTATCCTGTAATGATTCTGCGTACATCCTGTGTTTATACCACAGAGCTGCACTCACTATTCTGCTGTGTGCGTACTGTGTACATACTGACATTACTATCTGTACTGATCCTGAGTTACATCCTGTAGTATACTCCAGAGCCACTCACTATTCTGCTGCTGTGCAGTCACTGTGTCCATACATGACATTACTTATCGTACTGATCCTGGTTACATCCGTATTATACCCAGAGCTGCACTCACTATTCGCTGTGGTGCAGTCACGTGTGTACATACATGACATTACTTATCCTGTACTGATCCTGAGTTACATCCTGTATTATACCCCAGAGCTGCACTCACTATTCTGCTGGGGTGCAGTCACTGTGTACATACATGACATTACTTATCCTGTACTGATCCTGAGTTACATCCTGTATTATACCCCAGAGCTGCACTCACATTCTGCTGCTGGTGCAGTCACTGTGGACATACTGACATTACTTTATCCTGTACTGATCCTGAGTACTCCTGTATTATACCCCAGAGCTGCTCACGTATTCTGCTGCTGGTGCAGTCACTGTACATACAGAATTACTTATCCTGTACTGATCCTGAGTTACATCCTGTATTATACCCAGAGCTGCACTCACTATTCTGTGGCTGGTGCAGTCACATGTGTACATACATACATTACTTATCCTGTATCTGATCCTGCGATTACATCCTGTATTATACACCAGAGCTGACCACTATTCTGCTGCTGGTGCAGTCACTGTGACATACATGACATTAATCCTGTAGATCCTGAGTACATCTGTATTATACCAGAGCTGCACCATAGTCTGCTGCTGGTGCAGTCACTGTGTACATACATGACATTACTTATCCTGTACTGATCTGAGTTACATTCTGTATTATACCCAGAGCTGCATCACTATTCTGCTGCTGGTGCCAGTCACTGTGACATACAGACATACTTATCCTGTACTGATCCTGAGTTACATCTGTATTATACCCCAGAGCTGCACTCACTATTCTGCTGCTGGTGCAGGTCACTGTGTAATACATGACATTACTTATCCGTACTGATCCTGCTGGTTACATCCTGTATTATACCCAGAGGGACCTCACTTTCTGCTGCTGGTGCAGTACTGTGTACATACATGACATTACTTATCCTGTATGATCCTGAGTTACATCTGTGTATACTCCAGATGCACCACATTCTGCTGCTGGGGCAGTCACTGTGTACATACATGAAATTACTTATCCTGTACTGATCCTGAGTATCATCCTGTATTATACTCCGGAGCTGCACTCACTATTCTGCTGCGGTGCAGTCACGTGTACATACATGACATTACTTATCCGTACTGATCCTGAGTTACATCCTGTATTATACACCGAGCTACACCACTATTTTCTGCTGTGCAGTCACTGTGTACAATACATGAATTAATTATCCTGTACTGATCCTGAGTTACATCCTGTATTATTCTCCACAGCCTGCACTCACTATTTCTGTCTGGTGCAGTCACTGTGTACATACATGAATTACTATCCTGTACTGATCTGAGTGTGTTTTACATCCTGAAAATCCAGAGCTGCACTCACTATTTGCTGCTGGTGCAGTCACATGTGACATACATGACAGTACTTATCCTGTACTGATCCTGAGTCCATCTGTATATACCCCAGAGCTGCACTCGTATCTGCACACGCTGTAGTATTGCTGCTCCTATGATGAGCTCAGGCTGTACAGGGCCACCACGTCTATATATCGGGTGACAGTGCAGATGAGTACAGGATACCTATCCGGCGTGCAGTGCGCGGCTTCTCCCAGCATGCCCGGAGCTCTATGATGCTACTTCTCGGCGTGGTGCACTGCGGCCCGCTCCCGTGGCCGTGCCCGGTTTTCGCAGTGAAGATGCGATGAAGGGCCGTTCCCGATCCGCCAGAGCCCTCAGTATCCTGCGGAGCGGGAGTCGTCTAGGAACAGCGTCAAGATCATGACGTACTTACAAACTCCGCGGGGAGCACGGGGAGGGGCTCGCGGGTCGAGGGGGAAGGTCACTGCGGGGGGACGGGGAGGCATGCGCGGAGCGGGAACAGGCACAAAGCTACAACTCTCCTTTCTCCCTGCAGGAATTTTGTCATCTCCACATCCCACAAATCCAGTATACAGGAAAACCGCGGGTGCAGATGTCCTGTGAAGAAACATGACCCCGCGCCATCCTGCGTCTACCTGGTGAGTGTCACTCAAGTCACCCCCCAATCGACTCTTACGACCCCCCCCTATATACCTCGGGACTCCTCACACCCCAACTATCAAAGTGTCACCCCAGACCTCCCCATTAGTGTCTCCATGTTACTATTGGTGCGGGGTGATATCGTCGGGTGCACATGGTCCACGCCTACCTTCTCGAGAGCGATAACGGGGAAGCAGGTTTCTGGTGGATATTGAATGATATTAAAGCCGCACACAAAGATAATCAACTGAAGCAAGACGGAAAAGAAGAGTTCCTGGGGTAGACAGAGGTAATGAGCAGAGAAGACAAGGCGACAGCCTCCGCTGCTAGACACAACAGATAACCTCAGGCCTCACGCCCCGCCCCGTCCTCAGCCTCCCCGCCCCTGTCCTCAGCTCCCGCCGCCCCTGTCCTCAGCCTCCCCGACCCTGTCTCAGCCTCCACGCCCCTGTCCTACAGCCTCCCCGCCGACCTATCTCTCACCTCCCCCGACCACTATCCTCAGCTGGACCCTCACACGCTTGAGGGTTGTTACAGTTGTATCAGTCTAAGACAATTCTATATCTAGCTAATCACTGCTCTCTCCTACCTGCTGGTTTGTACAGTTGTACAGTCAGAAGCTCAGGCGGGTGTTAGTCCCACTGATGATTAACTTGACGATGCCATTGTAACAAACTGACAGCTTGTACAAGTTATGTTGTGATATTTCCAATATTTTGATAACACACTTGAGATGAAATCAATTCAATACCTTATATCTCTTCATGGCGGATCTATCAGGCTTATGTCAGCCACACTAGGGGGCCCCATGATTCTTGTATAATGGGTAGGAGCAGTGTATGCGTGAGCTCCCCCTGGTGGTGATGCCAAGTATCAAGCTCTTATCCTGTAAGACTTTCATGTCAGGGAGGTTGAGCTCTGTATCTGAGCTCTGATTATATTGCGCCCCTGAAGGTTCTCTTCCGGTTAGTGAACATCTGTTTTCTTCCTTACACGAGAGACCCTAAAGCAGAAGAATAAGCAAGTGGTTGCCAATCCGGCAAAGTCACGGCCCCAAAAGTACTACACTGCGCGAGTGCATGCTGCGAGGTGGGGGGCAGGTGCCGTGTCCGGGGCTGGTGCGCTTGCCAAAGGAGAGACGGCAAATACAAAGCCCAAAGTGCGAGGCGGGGACGGAGGGTGACGGCCGGTGACCTGCCCAGGGAAAACTGTTACTTATTAGTATTTCTATTATTTTGTGAGTAAACACTATTTTATTCTATATTATAATAATGAACATTTTCACTTCATGTTCTGTGTGGTTTTTTGGTTATTGCCTTTCCTGGTTTCTCTTCATCTCATGAATCTCTGTACTGATGTGTGTTCCCATCTGGTCTATAGAAAGAGGATAAGGACCGGAATGTGGGAAAAGTTGAGAGTTATAGTGAGTCCTAAATAGGAAGGTTCCTGCAGTCCTGTCTTGGTATATTGTGATATTCTTGGATTGGAAGGTCCTGCACGTTACTAGTCTTAGTGTAATTGTGATGATGTTGGTGGGAAGGACCTGGTAGGTACACTTGCCTAGTCTTGAGAAAAAACGTGACATTAGTGAATAGGAAGGTCCTGCAGTACTAGTCTAGTGCTTATAATGCAATATTGAATAGGAAAGGTTTCTGGCCGGTACATAGTTTAGTGCTCATAGTGCATTTTGAACAGGAAGGCTTGGCAGGATTTGTCTTTAGGTTTTTTTTTGACCCTTTTTTTTATAGGACATTATGAACAGGAAGTCCTGGGAAGGTATCTTGTCTTGAGTATAGGATTATGGAATAGGAAGTCCTGGCAGGCCTAGTCTTACTTAGAGTACGGGAACCGCAGTATACGTGACATTAGTGAAAGAATGTCGGCTAAGGTCCTGGCAGGAAGATAGGAGAGCCTGGATAGCCATCTATGCAGGTTTAAGTGCATTATTGAACAGGAAGGTCCTGGCAGGGACTAGTTTAGAGCTATAGTGACATATTGAACAGGAAGAGTCCTGGCAGTACCTAGTCTTAGTGCTTATAGTGACATTATGAACAGGAAGGTCCTGGCAGGTACCTAGTCTGTGCTTATAGTGACTACATATCAATAGGAAGGTCCCTGCAGGTACCTAGTCTTAGTACTTAGTACACTATTGAACAGGAAGGTCCTGGCAGGTATCTAGTCTTTGTCTTATAGTGACATTACTTCAAATAGGGAGGTCCTGTCCGGTCTTAATATCTCAGTCTATAGTGATGTCACTGGATGGGAAGTCCTGGCAGGGAAATAATCACATATATATATGTCTGCTAAGTTATTAGAATGTTCCCGGAGAATGTTGAGTTTTTCCTGGTGAAATTCTGTTACCTAATGGACCTGACACGAAGGCCCGGCCGAGCGACCGTCAAGGACCGGTGTCTGGACACCTGAGGCTTTGCAGCAGCCGTAAAGCGCCCGTCCTGGTATTGTAGGGACAGGAGAAGAACCCAGCGTCCGGTCTCCGTATAAATATCATATGAAATGTAATATGGAAGTTTTCTCGGTTTCCCGCAGTGATCGGCGGTGATTTCCATATGATTCTGCCAGGCTTTTGATCAGCTGCCGCTCTGCTGCGGGGGTCTTTGATGTCGCAGCAGTAATTACCTCCTCATTTCCATGTCATGCCGCGCAGTGCTTGAGTGCGGGGATCAGAGAGACGCTAGAAGTAGGGCAGCGCTACCCCCGCCGCTCCTTAACCCTTTCCTGTCATCCCCAGGCCCAATAGTACCTGCTCCTGCTGCGGGGACTACCAGTGCCAGCACATCACCCACAGAAATGGCCAATCAATGATCAGCACTTCCCTCGAAATTGTTGAAGGATCGTATCAGATTTGTAGGTCAGGGAAGGGTCAGGTGTGAATCTGGACCCCGACTACTACCGTCATACACGGTTGTCTGCTGCGGCTTATGAGGGGAGTATAAGGTGATTTCAAGGGGAAAGTAAGAAAATGATTTCCAGTTAAAATCACGAATACGCCACCTCCATGCCATGTGGGCGGAGCAGGGTGGCCACGTTGCCGCGTTCTTTTGCAAAAAAAAAAAAACTTACTATTATCTCCAGCAGCCTCCATTTGTACTGTATCTCTCTGTATCACTACACTGTCATTATAGACAAGGGCTACCTGACTGATAGGGAAAAAAGCTCTTGGGGTGAGATAGAGGCTGCTGGAGAAGTAGTAAGTATTTATCTTAACGTGTCGCTCCTCTATCACTCAGAAGTATCAGCAGGACCGTATAGAACATATGGAGAATTACTGATGTGCACTAAACAGCAAGTTTTATCTCCTTTAGTGCACATCAGTAATTCTCCATATGTTCTATACGGTCCGCGGATACTTCTGAGTGATAGAGGGCGACACGTCAGATAAATACTTACTACTTGCTCGCAGTCTTATCAGTACAGGTCAGCCCTTGTCTATAATGTACAGTATAGTGAATGCAGAGGAATACGGGTACAAATAGAGGCTGCTGGAGATAACAGCAAGTTTCTATCATCACCTTATCTCCAGCCAGCCTCTATTTGTACCCGTATCCCTGCTATCACTATACTGTACATTATAGACAAGGGCTGCACTGTACTGATGGGAAGAAAGTCTGGGGTGAGATAGATACTTACTACTCTCTCAGCAGCCTCTATCGTAACGGTGTCGCTCCTCTATCATCTCAGAAGTATCAGCAGGACCGTATAGAACATTGGAGAATACTGACGTGCACTAATGGAATGAAATCACTAGAGGTGAGATAGAAAACTTGCGTGATCTCCAGCAGCCTCCATTTAAACCTTTGTTACCTTTATTACTCAGAGTATCAGCAGGATCATATAGGACATTGTGCAAATTAGTGATGGCGATTAAGCAATGGGGGGGTTAGGAAACTTACTACTAGCTGCTGCTGAAATGTAAAAATCTGAAAGATTTTCTCTACTATGATGAGGTATCACACAGTTTTTACATATTGTACTTTTTTAGTTAAATGTAAATTTGTTAGTCACTGAATTTTTAAGAACTTTGCAGTTCCCTTGAACTGCTGCGGAGTGACGCTGGTTACACAGTCCTCTGTACAGAACACAGACATTTTTTTTTTTAGTTGTATTTTACAATATTCACTTTATAGAAAATTTTCCAGCAGTTACTGACATTATTACATGCACAATCTGCCTCAGCGCCCTGACCTCTGCAGCATCCACACTCTATAGCGGCAGTGACTACTGGAGGGACAGCACAGGCTAAGGTTAGGAGTACTGAGTGACACCCGCTTGGCTAGCATAATACCCCCAATAACTAGCGTTATACCCCATCAGAACCACATAGTGCTCGGGGGCATCCTGCTGAGCTCTTCTTTGCTTCTCCTATTTTTCTAGATTTATAGTTGTGGAGTGCAGGTTCAGAGCTCAGTGAGTGTTCCATGCTTGTTCTAGTGCAAGTTCAGAGCTATAGGTAGTGCTCAGTAAGCATTCCCTGCTTATGGTGCTGCAGGTTAGAGCTCAGTGGGCTTTCCCTGCTAATGTGGTTGCTGGTTCAGAGCTCAGTGGATATTGGCTGTTTAGCTTCTTTAAGTTCAGAGTTCAGTGAGTGTTCCTGCTTAGTCATGCAGGTTCAGAGAGCTTGGTAAGACTTCCTGCTTATGTCCACTGCAGGTTCAGAGCCAGTGAGGTTCTCTGCTTATGTCACTGTAGGTTCAGAGCTCAGTGAGAGTTTCTCGCTATGTCACACTGCCGGTTCGAAGCTCAGTGAGAGTTCCCTGCTTATGTCACTGCAGGTTCAGAGCTCAGTGAGAGTTCCCTGTATGGTCACTGCAGGTTCAGAGCTCAGTGAGAGTTCTCTGCTATGTCATGCAGGTTCAGAGCTAGTGGAGTTCTCTGCTTATGTCACTGCAGTTCAGAGCTCAGTGAGAGTTCCTGCTTAGTCACTGCAGGTTTCAGAGCTCAGTGAGAGTTCCCTGCTATGTCACTGCAGGTTCAGAGCTCAGTGAGGTTCTCTGCTTATGTCACTGCAGGTTCAGAGCCAGTGAGTGTTTCCTGCTTAAGTCACTGCAGGTTCAGAGTTATGGGTTTACGCGTTATTCTGCCGCAGGTCAGAAATCACAAGTAACTTTGCTGGCTTCTTAGCTTTTGGAACTACAACTCCCAGCAACTCCCGACGCTGCAGAGACATTTGCACTAATACAGTGCAATATTGATAGCGTTCAACAGGGCATTACTAGTGTTGAATGAATCAAATTAGGTATATTAGTAGTGAGTAGAGTACAACTTGTATTGGTTAGTTTTGTTAGTATTTGGGGTCTTTCACACTGGCGGGTCGCAAACAAAAATCCAACAGCCCCATTTTTTTCCACTGCTGAGGCTGGGACCCCCCCCTGCTTGGGCCCCATTCACATTTTATGATTTTTATACACATAATGTATAATTGTGCAGTTTTGGGAGTATTGCAACACAACCACAAGTGGTTATTCTGTCATCAGGCTTTGCTGCAGCAGGTGATAGGACTGGGGGGGGGGGTCCTCACAATGCTGTGCTCTCTGCATGGACTGCTCATAGCCCCTACACCCTCTTCCTCCTATGAATTCTTCTACATACAGGTATTGGCGTAGGCCGTAACACAGAACTTCCTGTGATCTCAGATCAATGGTGAAATATTCAACTGTATCAACCGCTGCTTAAAGTCTACATGAACCTTTATCATGGATATAATTATTATGATCTGGAGGCTCAGGCTGCAGTATGGTGATTCCATTTACTTCTTTGTTTTAGATGAGCAGCTGTTGAAGGAGCAGGTTCAGAGTCAGAAGATGGTCTCTGTTATGAACTTCAAAGTTCAGAGCTCAGTGAGCGTTCCCACTTATGGAGCTCAGAGCACAGAAAAGCGCTCCCAGCTTGTGGAGCTGCAAGTTCAGAGCTTGACAAGGCATTCACTGTCCATAGAGCTGCAAGTTCAGAGCTCAGTGAGCGTTCCTGCTTACCAGGGTGTGGAGCTGGGCTTCAAGCACAGAGAGCGGCTCCCAAGCTTGTGGAGCTTCAAGTTCAGTGAGCCTCCCTGCTGGTGAAGCCACGGGTTAAGAGCTCCAGTAAGTATTCCATGACAGGGGAGCTGCAGGTTCAGAGTCAGTGAGCTTTCCTGGTATCCAGATTGTTAAGCTTGCAGGTTTAGAGCACAGAGAAAGCATTCCCCGCTAGTCCAGGCTGCAGGTTAGCTCGTGTGAACGTTCCCCTCTTGTGGAGCTGAGCAGGTTGAGGGCGGTGATGAATGTTCCCCACTTGTGAGCTGCAAGTTCAGAGCTCGGCAAGCTGTTGCTGCCCATGGAGCTGTTAGTAGTTAGCGCTCAGCAAGCATTTCAGGCGTGTGAGCTGCAGGTTTAGAGAGCCAACGAGCGTCCTTAGAGGAGATCGCACTCAATCAGGCCTGATCTTATTCTCTTCTCGCACTGACAAAATTGTTTATTAATTAAAAAAAAAAACATGAATGGTTGCAAAGATGCACACAGACTTTACAGCAATCTCTGAAGCGCCCCTACAGGCTCTAAGCAATGCTCCCCACACTATAACATTAAAAAACGTAATAATAATACTGATATATAAAGCAAAAACAGGATATATATCCTGACACTGAGCATCAGCAGATTTCAGAATTAATTTGCATCGTCTGCTGGCTGCTGAATGGCCGTAACAGCTTGTGCACCGCCTAATCTAGAACTGGTAAGGGGGAGGCAAAACTGGCGGAGGGGAGGTGGGGGGCGGGTCTTCTTACCTGTATATCAGGAAGGAATAGCAGCGACTTATTCCCCACCTCCCATTGGTAACACATGCATGCTCAGCCAGGGGGGGGGGGGGAGCTGTAAGCCACCTTATTCTCCAGTCAACAGCAAGCTGCATTCTCTTTTTCCTCTATTAATGAGTCTCAGGAACTAATGTGGACTCTGTGCTGTGCTCTGTAGCTAGAGATTGCACATCACACTGGTTAATGTATGCAATGCATTGTGGGAGATGTAAAGACAGCAGCTTTTGAAGTAACCGAGTGTAAAAGATTTGCTACTCGGAATTTGCATTCCTTCCATTCGATGAATAATTGAACGGACGGGTATTATACGGGGGCTGGTGGGGGGGGAGTCAGCGCTGCACACGGACACTTATAGACACGCGTTCACACTAATATGGAGAGCTGGGTAACAATATGACCAAACACAATTGGCTTCAAAGTGAGACTCTGCAGCGTAGCACAGCAGGCAGTAAAAGTGAAGCCTCGTCTGTAACTTGTGCCTACATGTAGGTTCGCCAGCTCTCCAGTATCGAGGCTTTAGCTCTAATAGGACTGGAACCGACCAATGAAGCCATCCCTACGTGGAGATGGGCCAAATCACAAGGGGCGGGGATCGGCTGAGAGAACAGAACACACTATTAAACCTGGGGACCCCTGGAAGGCGAGGTCTGTTATTTACTAAAATTATGCAAAAACTGAGTTCGAGGATTATTCCTAATTTCAGAAAACTCCTGAGAGATCCAGCAGCTCTACAGAGAAATTCTCAGATGAGGCATCGGTCCAATTGTAGCAAGTGAAAAAGCCTGGACTTTAGATGATTCCATAGTAAACTAAGGTCCAGCTATGAGAATTCCCAGGGACCCCAACACGATCAGTTTGGGGCATCTGTTATGGAGACCGTCAAATTTTTTTTTTATATCCAGGTCACATGACACCGTAGTGACTGTAGAGGGGGCGGAGTTCTGACGGGGGAAATAGCACGAAAAAGCAGCTACAATGTACTAAGGCCCCTGCACGCATCCTGCTGCACGGGATCCTTCATTGACTTGTAGCGATAAGATTATAACTTGTAATGATGTTAGATTATGCAAATCTAATATTTTTTTTACTTGAATTTACAATAATCGATGGTTAGTTTACTGCAATACAACATGGGCTGTTAAAGGGTACATTCACACTCCAAACTTCCATGTATAAAATTGAGTCTTGTCTTATACTTTACCAAGTTACATCCTATATTATACCCCATGGAGGTGCACTCACTCATTCTGTAACTGTGGAATACTGTGTTACATACGTGTAGTGAGCTCTGGAGTAATACAGGATGTAACTCAGGATCCAGACAGGATAAGTAGGTAGTATGTACACAGTGACTGCACCGCAAGCAGAATAGTGAGTGCAGCTCTGGAGTATATACAGGGTAATCCGGATCAGTACGGACAAAGTAAATGTCATGTATGTACACAGGACTGCACCAGCAGCAGGAATAGTGAGTGCAGCTCTGGAGTATAATACAGGATGTAAACTCAGGATCAGTACAGGATAAGTAAATGTCATGTTATGTGCACAGTGACGCGACCAGCAGCAGAAGATGGAGTGCAGCTCTGGGGTATAATACAGGATGTAACTCAGGATCAGTACAGGATAAGTAATGTCATGTATGTACACAAGTGACTGCACCAGCAGCAGAATGAGTGAGTGCAGCTCTGGAGTATAATACAGGATGGTAATCAGATAGTACAGGATAATAATGTCGTTAGGTACACAGTGACTGCACCAGCAGCAGAATAGTGAGTGCAGTTGGAGTATAATACAGGATGTAACTCAGGATCAGTACAGGAAAGTACTGTCAGTATGTACACAGGACTGACACCAGCAGACAGAGATATGGTGAGTGCAGCTCGGGTATAATACAGGAGTAACTCAGGGTCCGTACAGGATAAGTAATGTCATGTATGTACACAGTGACTGACCAGCAGCAGAATAGTGAGTGCAGCTCTGGAGTGTATAATACGGATGTAACTCAGGATCAGTACAGGATAAGTAATGTCATGTATGGACACAGTACGCACCAGCAGCAGAATAGTGAGTGCAGCTCTGGGGTATAATACAGGATGTAACTCAGGATCAGTCAGGATAAGTAATGTCATGTATTGTACACAGTGACTTCACCAGCAGCAGAATAGTGAGTGCAGCTCGGGGATAATACAGGATGTGTAACTCAGGATCAGTACAGGATAAATGTAACTGAGTCATGTTGTAACACAGTGACATCCACCAGCGAAGCCAATGATGCGGAGTGCATGAAAGCTCTGAGATAGCTTGGCTAATACAGGATGTAACTCAGGATCAGTAACAGGATAAGTAATGTCATGTAGTACACAGTGACTGCACCAGCGCAGAAAGTGAGTGCAGCTCTGGAGTATAATACAGGATGACTCAGGATCAGTACAGGATAAGTAATGTCATGTATGTACTACAGTGACTGCACCAGCAGCAGAATAGTGAGTGCAGCTGGAGTTATAATACAGGATGTAACTCAGGACAGTACAGGATAAGTATGTTCATGTATGTACACAAGTGACTGCACAGCAGCAGAATAGTGAGTGCAGCTCGGAGTATAATACAGGAGTAATCAGGATCATCAGGATATACAGGATAAGTAATGTCATGTATGTACACAGTGACTGCACCAGCAGCAGGAATAGTGAGTGCAGCTCTGGGGTATAATGCAGGATGTAACTCAGGATCAGTACAGGATAAGTAATGCCTGTATGTACACAGGACTGCTCCAGCAGCAGAATAGGAGTGCAGCTCTGGGGTATAATGCAGGATGTTGAACTACCCTCTTCCATAGAAAAGCTGAGAGGTGCAGTCGTTAAAATGGCCAAAATATAGAAATAGGTCCCATATTTTGCATGCGGTGCCGTTCCTGTGGATGGTGAGATAGCGTGTGCTCACCGCACTGTGATCAGATGCCATAGACCTCTATGAGGTGGTGATCTGGCCACAAATTTTGTTCACAGCCCCCATAATGGTGGTGTGCATGGGGCATCAGTAATATATAGTACATGTAGTGACTCCAATTTTCATGTCGTTTATATATAGAGACGATATTCAAAGATGGAAATACCCTTTAAATGCTTTTTCATTTCCAGTACATGTTTCTCACCGGTTGGGTACAGGGCAGCAGCTACTCTCCCCTGGTCTCCGCTCTACTCCTTGTCCTGTAGTGTAATAACGTTATCATCGCTGAGGTCACTTCTGTACAGTCCGTGTAGTTTTGTTCCTATGGGCAGTGGCTCGTTTCCCCAAGAGATCAAACAGAACCTTCACATTCAAGTTGCGGTACGGTCAGGCAGCATAAGAGTTAATAATAGTTCCGACCCACCTATATGGACAGAACCTTCTGGTCCATTCTGTGGTAGACACCTACCAGAGATACGCGGCGCTGATCTATACGTCGCTGTAATCCGGTTAACGCTTTGTTCCCATGGGCTTTGCTGGTAGGGAGTGCGGCCCCCCGAGTTCTGGATTGGGGTCACTTCTGCCCCTTCTGTTTGGCCAGGGTCTTTTTCAGTTCCCGCAGGTTCTCAGTCAGGAGGTCCACCTCGTCCAGGCGGCCGCTGTGCTTGGCGTCAAATATATAAGCCTTGATGTTATCGATCTGTTGTAGGAGCAGATCCTCCTCAATCACCTCCTCTTCATTCGCTCCTAAATCATCGGACTCCTCAAAGGGATTCCCAGGGCAGGGTCCATCCTCCTCCTCCTCAAATGGGTTTGTAGGACCTGGTGCTGTATAGTCACGTTCTGGAGAGGTTTCGAAGGGATTTGAGGAGACTTGTGTCACCCCCTGGACGCTCTCAGCAGCTTCTTCTGGATTCTCCTCCTCATCTTCATCGAAGGGATTGTATTCTTTGCTGCCGTTCTGCTGGATCTTTTCGGCTGCGGCAGGTTCTGGTTCTGACTCTTCATCCTCGAAGGGGTTTAAAGGTGCGGATTTGTTCGGGAGGACAGGAGAGATGCGTAGGGGGAGAATAGGTCTTGTGTCTGGTGGAGTCAGAGGTGGAGAAAGCTCCGCAGGGATGGGGTCTCGTCTAGGAAGCTGCAGATCTAGAGCCGCTGTATGTTTGTCCTGCCAGACCGTCACCTGTCGGTGGTCCCGGAAGTCCAGAGAGTGGGCTCTGCTGTGCTGGGACAGACTCTTCCTCTGCTCCCTGCTTTCCTCCCGCTTCCTCAGCACCTCCAGCTGTTCCCTCTGCATGGCCTCCCCTTCGGCAAGCTCTCTGGACATCCGTATGGCCGTCTCCACCTGCTGCTGGTCATATTCATCCTGCAGCTGCCGCAGGTTTTCCTGTAACATATGAACCTCGTCCACGCGTCCGGCCGCCTGAGCCTGCTGGATGTAGGAAGTGATGTTCTCGATTTGTTGGAGGAGAGGGTCTGAGGTCTCTCGATTTCGAGGGACCCCAGAGGTCGGCAGCCATCCTTCCACCTTCCGGATGCGACCTGCCTGCTGAGGCTCTCCATTCAGGACGTCAGACGAGCGGGGAACAAAGTCTTTCCTCTTCTCATCTCTTCTCCTCTGTGCTTCAAGGGCGGCCTACAGGGAACCAATCCAATAACAGCGAGATTAAAGGGGGGTTCTACTATTATGGCATCAAGTTATGCAGCTCTAGGGGATAAGCCACCGCTTTATAATCTATTTTGGTCGGAACGAAGGGGCAGGTGCATTGATTGCACCTGTGTTTCCCCATACACAAAGGATCACTACCTGCTGTGCAGGGAACTGCTCTGCACCCCTCCTAAATGTAGGGGATGGGGTCAGGAGCATAAAGCGATGTTGTTACCTGGAAATATGCCACCATTCTATTATACGAGTAACCATTTCTCGTCTTGCCATGTGCTTGCTGAAAATGACCTCTACTTTGCAGACAAACCCCCAATGATGCGCTGCATATGTAAGGCATGAAATCTCACCTGTTGCTCACGTTGTAGCTTCAGCTCATTCTCCCGTTTCCGTTTCTCCTTTAACTCTTCATACTTCTCCTTCGTTGGCAGAGACATTAACCCTAGAAGTTTTTCCTAAGAAAATAATTAAAGTTGGACAAGTCAGAATAGTTAATAGGGGATTTGATGAGATGAGAGAATTGGGGTTATCAATGCTGGAATTCCTACAAGTCCCATGTAACCACTGAGAATCTGCAGCTATAACCTGGTGAATCCTTAAAGGCGCACTCCAGTCAAAGCTAGTTCATTGAATAATGGATGGTGCAGGTTCCTAGAAATGTGCTAGAACCTAGAGTCCTGCTCCTCCATTCACAAGGTACATTGAATCAGCTGTGACTAGAGTGTTCCTTTAAGTAACATATATATTACCTGCACAAACAGCGTGGCTGAGTATCGCACCATCTTCTGCAGCTGGAGATTTTTGGGGTGAGGTTTGGGTTCTTCATTCAATCCCAGGGTTAGTATTTTTTTACTGTGGCAGAAAAATGAAAAAAAAAAAAACACATTTTTAATAATTGTTGTCAATTATTGAAATAATTCAATTTTAAATGCTCCTGCCATTAAATGGTTAAATATTTAGGCTGCACTGAAAGGGGATCATCCCACCAAAAGACACTTATTTTCCACCCATAGGGTGATGTCACACGTTCAGTTTTTGATGCCCAAACCAGGAATGGAGTAAATGAGGAGGAGCAGCAGCTTTCAATTATTTGTCTTACCCATTATGATCCACACCTGCTTCTGGCTTCAAAAACTGCATCTGAAAAACTGAACGTGTGCCATCACCCATAGTCTAGGGAAAAGTGTCAGATCATTGGGGGGGGTCCAGCCCAATCTGCCACATAACACTATTCCCAGAAGACGTCCCTGGTGGGACAATCCCTTTAACACAAAAAAGTGGCTGCTTTTTGCAAAATCAGTTCCACACCTGTCGGTTCTGGCCAATTTTGCATCCTGCCTGCACTCAAGTGAATAGCAGCCCCAAGGTACAGTGTCCCCCAAATCGTCACTTCTCACCTTAAAGCATCTATTAATTCGTAGAGTCTCTGCACCTCTATGCGCAGGTTGTTGGCATGGTCCAAATTGTAGGTTGTCTCGCCAGCGCTGCGGAGGAGAATAAACACTAAATGTTATGCGGATAATTACCCCCTGTCACAAGCGCAGCATGTGGGGGGAGAGCCGAGAGATGCGCCGCAGCCTCCTCCACTCCCACCCACAGGCACCTCACATATTATTTTATATTTTGAAGTGTTTGAGTTGTTAGTGCAAAGAAATAAAATATTCATCAAAAAACATAATGGAGGAAGAGGAAAGAGGAGCTGGAGACCAATGGAAACTACCAAGAGATCCTACAAACATGTCATGAAACACTAAACTGTGAAGACCCTTCAATGATCACAACAGATATAATAACCCCTGGACATAACTTTAGGACCTACTTTATAGACTGCGCCATCCTGATGTATTCAGGGGCCTTCTCATCCACCCTCTCCATACAGGCCCGGAGTTTCTGCAACAAATGAAACAAATGTGACATTGTCCTGCACTCCAAGAGTCAGCGTATCCGTCCCCATGTCCCCCCAAGCGTCAGCGCGTCCGTCTCCATGCCCCCCTCCCCAAGCGTCAGCGTGTCCGTCTCCATGCCCCCCTCCCCAAGCGTCAGCGCGTCCCTGTCCTGTCCCCCCAAGTGTCAGCACGTCCCTGTCCTGTCCCCCCCAAGTGTCAGCGTGTCCCTGTCCTGTCCCCCCAAGTGTCAGCGTGTCCCTTGTCCGGTCCCCCCCCAAGTGTCGCGTGTCCCTGTCCCTGTCCCCCCCAAGTGTCACGTGCCCCGTCCCCCCAAGTGTCCAGCGTGTCCCTGTCCTGTCCCCCAAGTGTCAGCGTGTCCCTTGCCCTGTCCCCCCCAGTGTCAGCGTGTCCTGCCCTGTCCCCCAAGTGTCCAGCTTGTCCCTGTCCTGTCCGCCAGTGTCACGGTCCCTGTCCTGGTCCCCAAGTGTCAGCGTGTCCCTGTTCCTGTCCCCAAGTGTCAGTCTGTCCGCTCGCCCATTTCACGTTCCCGTGCTGTCGGGTAGTTCCCGCCTGTCCCCCAAGTGTCAGCGTCTGCTCACCGGCCTGCTACCTGTCCCCCAAGTGTCAGACGTGTCACCTGTCCCCCCAGATGTGCAGGTCGTCCTGTACTGTCCCGCCCAAGTTCAGCAGTGTTCGCCTCGTCGCGCTGCCCCAAGTAGCACCGCGTGGGCCCTGCCCCTGTCCCCCAAGTTCAGCGTGTCCCTGTCTCCCCCCAAGTGTCAGCGTGTCCCGTCCCCCCAATGTCAGCAGTGTCCCTGTCACCCCCCCAACGTGTCACCGCGTGTCCATGTCCTTCCCCCCCCAAGCGTCCAGCGTGTCCCTTCCCACGTCCCCCAAGGTGCGAGCGTTCCTGTCCCGTCCCCCCAAGTTAGCGTGTGCCTGTCCTGTCCTCCAAGGTTCAGCGTTCCCTGTCCTCCCCACCAAGTGTCAGCGTGTCCCTGTCCGTCCCACCAAGGGTCAGCCTGTCCCTGTAGACCATTAACCCATAATATTTTACTTTTACACCCCTGGTGTTACTGGTAGACCTTGACAATTTCTGGAGTGTGCGCTTTCTCATCCATCTGCATCTCCCTCTTCATTAGTGTGTCCTTACAGCTGGCAGCGACTGATCTTATCATCATCCTTTCTCCTCCAGGACGGATGCTGACGCTTGCTTGATGCTGTACTGAGTTCCCCGCCGGGAGGTCGGCCCTAGTGTTAGGGGATAAGTTTAGCGGGCCATGGCTGGAGGCCGAGGCGTTGCAGGCGCTGTTAATTTTATCTGCTGTGATGGAAACATGAGGACAGGTTTCAGCTTTAACAAAAAAGGAGATAAATCCTTAAGATAATCTTAACAACAATAAATTGTCTATGAGTTGTCCTGTTCAGAACAACAAATGAGAATGAGAAAGGAAAAAAAAAAATTCTGACAAGGAACAGAGATGGCACACAGATAAAACCATACCGCAAAACCGAATCCTATCTCACTGGCACAATGGAATGGTGCTCATCCGTGCAGCGCTGCAATGTGGATCCACAGAGCGGCAATGGTGGCGCCTGTTGCGATGGTGAACTTGTTTCCCACATCGGCAGAATGCACATCCTGTCGCTGACCCGGGCACCACGGACTCGCTCTATTGGCTGGGGGAGAAGCAAAACTCAACTGAAAGGGTGTCCAGAGATGTGCCATAAGGCAGTCATCTGAATAACCCCTTTAATCCCAATTATTCATCATACACGCTGCATCCGGCGTACCTCTGAGCTTGGCCGGACTCCGTATTAGTGCATCAAATAGCTGTCAACTGAAAGGAGAGAGACAGAAGTCAACACTGAACTTATCGGGGCTAAAATAGGGAATTACTTCATAATTGGTAATGGGGTGGAAATCGATCTACCCAATATAAGAATACATTGGCAGTTTACTCTCCGCCTGCACATAGGAATATACAGACAACCTCTAGTATAGTATATAGTGATGCCACAGCTATCATGTGACCAGGGCACGGCTGATAGGGTCATGCCATGATCAGTCCTGACCATCATAAACTATTGACATTATGGTCCCTTCTACTAAATAAGGAAATTTGAACTTGTTTTAAGGGAACACCCCAAACACAGCTGATTCATTGAATTGTACCTTGTGCAGGGCCTGGAGGTAGGATCAGGACTCCAGGTTCTGGGAAGACAATGAGTCCTGCCCCTCCCTTCAGGCCATTATTCAATACATTAGCTGTGGCTGGAGTGTCCCTTTAATTACAGCTCTGCAGGTCTCCATACAGAGGAACTATCCTGCAGACACACAATAAAGTAGGGAGACAGTGGGATCAGACAGGGTTGGTTCTGTGTGGGGCTTACTTTTTCTAGGCGTATGATCAGCTTGTTGACTTCCACCACATAGTGATCGATCCTCGCAGCTCGGTGCTTCTTAAAGTCAAACAGGTGACTCCGCATCGCCCCTGAGGAAAAGCCAAAGGAAAACCTTAAATCAGCAAAATACCAGAACCAGCAGAACTGTGTAGCGGTCAGGCTGGACCAGCAGCTTAGAGCCCACTACACCTAAGTGGATCTTCACTCAGGACCCACCCACACACTGGATACAGATGTCCTCATCTCATGGAAAGGTCTTCAATATCAACCCCCTTAATAAGTTATATTATCCCTTAAAAACCCACGTACTATTTCCGTGTGGTCCCACATCAGGGGTCACGCCGCTCAATAGCGAGAGGCTTCTACGATCGCTGGAGCCCCCTCGGCACGACTCCGCCTCCCATCCTTCTTCGAGTTTGTTCTTTGCTTTCTTTGCAATTTGCACCAGATCTTACAGAGAAGAAGAGATGAATGTGTTAAAGAGAAACCCTGTGTCACATCGCGACCCCAAACACCACAGGATACGGAGGTCACAGAGTATCCCCCACTAGGGAGGACTAAACATGAACTGAATATACAGAACTGGTGCCCTGTAATACAACATGCATCCTGTAGAGGGCAGCCCTCCTCTGGTATGTATGATATTACTGCTTCAATGATTGGGAACTATGCTGCAATACCACCCTCCTCCTGTAGCTAAGGTGTGGAGCTGTTTTGGGGGGCAGTCATTGTTTTTTAGGGTCTTGTGAATGTAGCCCTCACTTTTGAGTTGTCCTTTGACATCCCAGTCCTCGGTGGAGTGCTCCTCCTCATAATGACTCTGCAGCTGGTAAAAGGACTGGAGATCCTTCAGGCACAGGGGACACAGGAACCCTTCCCGCACCTCCGCCGGTTCATCAAACGGGGCGTTGTACTGCGCGGCCATGAGTGACCCAGGTACCAGCACCTCAACTCATTCAAGATGGCAGAAGCCCCACAAGTAGTCAGACGTCCCTGCAAGAAAGAAGGTCAGAGAACAGTCACATCCCGAGCAGCGCGGCCCCGGGGCGGAGATATCAGGATCCCTGGCACTGGTGTGACCATACGGACTGCAGCCAGTGCTATGTATTGTCCTTGAAGAGATGTGTAATCATACTAGGCAGGAACATTATAGCACAGAGCACAGCAGTGTGAGGAATCCAATCCTGGAATATAAATCCATATATCACAGTCCTGCTGCTACTAACATCACACACAAAGGTCCGATTACACATCTCTCCAGGGATTACATAACTATGCTGCAGGGACCAGATCACAGCAGTGGGAGGTCTGATTACACATCCTCCAGGGACAATAACTAACACTGGCTGCGAGAGCACAGAGCACAGCATGGTGAGGTCTGATTACACACTCTCCAGGGACAATACATAGCACTGGCTGCAGAGAGCCAAGGACACAGCAGTTTGACGGTCTGATTACACATCCCTCCAGTGGACAATACATAACACTGGCTGCAGAGAGCACAGAGCACAGCAGTGTGAGGTCTGATTACACTCTCTGCAGGGGACAATACATACACTGGCTGCAAGAGCACAGAGCACAGCAGTGTGAGGTACTGATTACACATCTCTCAGGGACATACATAACACTGGCTGCAGAGAGCACAGAGCACAGCATGTGTGAGGTCTGATTGCACATCTCTGCAGGGATTATACATAACACTGGCTGCAGAGAGCAACAGCACCAGCAGTGTGAGGTCTGATTACACATCTCTCCAGGGACAAGCTTAACACTGGCTGCAGAGAGCACAGAGCACAGCTGTGAGGTCTGATTACACATCTCTCCAGGACAATGCATACACTGGCTGCAAGAGCACACGAGCACAGCAGTGTAGGTCTGATTACACATCTCTCCAGGGACATACATAACACTGCTGCAGAGAGCACAGAGCACAGCAGTTTGAGGTCTGATTACACTCTCTCCAGGGACAATACATAACACTGGCTGCAAGAGCACAGAGCACCAGGCAGTTTGAGGTCTGATTACACATCTCTCCAGGGACAATACATAAACTGGCTGGCAGAGAGCACAGGGCACAGCAGTGTGAGGTGGATTACACATCTCTGCAAGGACAATACATAACACTGGCTGCACAGAGCACAGCAGTGTGAGGACATACCACCAATGCACTTGATAAAACTACCATCCTGGAATTTCACAGCCCCGCTGCCACTAACAACATAGGTGTGATTACACATCTCTCCAGGGACAATACATAACACTGGCTGCAGAGAGCACAGAGCACAGCAGTGTGAGGTCTGATTACACATCTCTCCAGGGACCATACATAACACTGGCTGCCAGAGAGCACAGAGGCAACAGCAGTGTGAGGTATGATTACAACATCTCGTCCAGGGACAATACATAACACTGGCTGCAGAGAGCACAGAGCACAGCAGTGTGAGGTGTCTCTGTTATTCCATAGCAAAGACAAAAACAGATGGTTTGGGGATTGCAATGTGTTATACACGGCCGGGGATGATCAGGTCCGGAGGGTGTGGAAGCTCTAACTTCCTTTTTACCAAAGGAATGTCAGACTATTTGTCGCAGAATGAAAAGATGAGTAGTGATTGGAGCCCCTAATACAAGGGTGTAACAGGGGAGATACGCCGCATGTCTCTCCCTGTCAGCCCGCCGGCATCTCTCCCCTTCACCCCTGCCTGGCAGTCTCTCCCCTCTCTGTCACCTGTCCACAGCCGGCCGGCCTCTCATCCCCTGTCACCCCCCCATGCCGCCGTCTCTCACCCCGTTCACCCCCGCCTGCAGTCCCTCTCCCTTGCACCCCCGTAACGCCGGCTTCGTCCCTCTGTTCAAGCCACCTGTCCTGGCATGTCTCCATCCCTTGTCCTCCCGGATTCCTCACCTTTCACCTCACCTGTCCTTCCGTCTGTCAACCGCCCCAATCCTAACCCTTCCCGTTCACTTCTCCCTCGTCCCTTTCACCGCCTGCCTTTCAGGTCCTCCGTTGTCATACTTGTCCTATGGAAGTTACACTTGAGCGCTCACGCCCCGTTGACTCTCGCACAACTGGCCATTCACTTCTCTCACCCTGCTCCCGCACCGCACCCTTCGCGTGTGAAAACCTTCTCATCTCCCCTTTCCCCATCCACCCCCGGTCGCTATCCCTCTTTCCCCTCTTCCCTTTACCTTGCCACTCTGCTCAACTCCTCTTTCTCAGCTCTCCTTGAGCCTGTGCCTCTCTCCCCCCTTTCTACGCGCCGCGCCACACCTCCTCATGTCCCCCCGTTCAAGACACTCACGCCTGACTTCTCTCCGGGGCATGGGTCCGCGCACGCCTGGCGGCAGGGCATCGTCTCCCCTTTTCACCCACGACCGCACGCTCAAGACAACTCGACCGGCACCACGCCGGCGTCTCCCTGTCACCCCCCGCAGTCTCTCCCCTGTCACCGCGGTTCCGTCTTCTCCCCTGGTCACCCGCCGGCAGTCTCTCCCCTTCCCCCCCCCGCCGTCTCTCCCTTCACCCCCGCCGCTCTCCCCATGTCACCCGAGCCCCGTCAGCTTCTCCTGTCACCCTGCCTTTCCCCCTGCACCCGGGTCTCTCCCTGACCCCCCGGCCCGTGCAGTCCCCCTGTCCCCCCTCACCGCCTTCCAGTTCTCTCTCTCCCCTTTCCCCCACCCCCACTCCCACTTCCTCGTCTCCCCTTGCCCCCGGCCGTCTCTCCCCTGTCACCCGGCCGGCAGTCTCTCCCCTGTCACCCGGCCGGCAGTCTCTCCCCTGTCACCCGGCCGCCGTCCTCCCCTGTCACCACCCGGCCGCAGTCTCTTCTCCCGTCCCCTTCACCGACGCAGTCTCTCTCCCCTGTCACCCGGCGGCAGCTACTCTCCCCTGTCCACCCCACCCCTTCACGTCTCTCCCTGTCACCACCTCTGCAGTCTCTCCCCTGTCACCACCCGTGCAGTCCTCCTCCCTGTCACCACCGGCATGTCTCCCGCACCGTCCCCGCAGCTCTCCATACTCGCTGTCACACCGCAGTCTCTCCCCTGTCACCCGGCAGTCTCTCCCCTGTCACCCGGCAGTCTCTCCCCTGTCACCCGGCAGTCTCTCTCCTGTCACCCGGCTGTCTCTCCCCTGTCACACAGCCGTCTCTCTACATCCAATCTCTTCAGTGAAGGAGCTGTCTCCATGCACCTGCAGTCTCTCCATACCCCTACAGTCCCGCAGTGTCTCCCCGGTTCTCACCTCTCACACAGTGTCTCCCCAGGGTCTCGTCTCTCACCCAGTGTCTCCCCTCACCCCCGGTTACTCCCCCGGGTCTCCCCTCACCCCCGGTTACTCCCCCGGGTCTCCCCTCACCCCCGGTTATCGCGGTGCCTCCCTCTTCCTCCGCCGGCCGCCATAGCTGTCACTCCCGGAATCGATAGCTCGGTGCTCGATCCTGGGCTCCTGGCGCCTGACGTAGACAGAGGGAGCTGCACGCCGAGCGATGGATTGTGAGGGCTGGAGCATTATACGATTATAATGGTGTCACATCTTTATAGCCTCTTATTACTCTGATATCAGTGCACATCCATTGTTGTAGATTTATCAGTTTCAGAATTTGTGTTTTAGTGACATAAATATGTTTCATGACTATTTTCAGTTTTTAGTTTTTCTTGCAGGAATTACCCGTGCACGCCATTGCAAATGTAAAAGCACAATGTAGAAATGATGTACAAGTATTACTGCAGTGTACTGACATGGTAGTAGCATGTGCACACGGTAGTATTCTGGAGACGTATCACAATACACAGCTGTACTCAGGTCATCAGGTACCGGCCATATTTCAGCTTCTTTTTTAGGGGTTAATAAAAATGACGCAAGTGTAGCATTTTGTTTTCGAGGAAGGGACAAGCCTTCTCGCAGATACGCTTCAACTAAAACATGATTGGTAACATGTGCAAAACACAGGGAGCTTGTTCCCAATCGCAAGTGTTCGCAGCATTTGCACTGCGTTTCAAAATGCAACAGAAACGCTGCGTCTCAATGCAGCTTCAAAATTGACTAAGCCCATTGATTTTAGTGATGTCGCTTACCGCTGGTATTTGTAGAACAGCCAACCAACACAGCCAACCATGTTCATTTAAAAATAACTTTGTTGGCCATTGGTTGTTTGTAGCCGACGTACTTAGAGAGGAAATCTTGAAGGAAGACAGAAGAGTTTCCTGCGGAAATAGGAGTTTGTAGGAGGGATGAGGGTTCTGGAGGAGATAAATGAGGATGAATGCTGACTGACAGAGGAGTCTGGACGATCATTGACATTGAGTGGGGAGAAGGACAGAGGAGTCTGAAGATAGACAGTTCTAGATGAGAACAGGGGGGTCTGGAGGGAGATGAAGGAGTCATGATGTGAACAGAGGGGTCTGGAAAAGAATAGAAGGGTCTGGAGGGCACAGAGTAATGTGGTGGAGAAAAGTGAAGCCTTGAAGGGTCTCAAGTAAAAATAGAGGGATCTAGAAAATAAAGAGTAGTCAGCAGGAGTAGAGATTGGTCCATAGGGTATAAAGTTGTCTGGTGAGGACAGAAAGAAGGGTTTGACAAAGACAGGGTGATTTGAGGGGTCTGGATGTGTGAGATGTTCTGCTACATATTCCTTCCATTCTACAAGGTCACCACAACCCAGTGATCAGTTATCTGCTAAGCAGGGTCTATATTAAAGACTTAGCTCCATAGTTACAAAGGATTATGTAAATCATTACCATCAGTTCTGTATTAATTTGTATTTATGACCGACCATTATCTTGTGTATTATGTGCTGTCTCTGGCGCGTATGAAGCAAGATTAACGCATCAAAGTCAAGAGCAACGACAGAAGATGATCCAGAGCGGTGGGTGGTATTGGATGTATTGGGATTGATTGGGAGCGCCCTCTTACTCTTTGTGAACCTCTAATTCTATTTTTGAAGATAAATCTCTATAGATTTTTATTATTATACTGGCAGGAAGTCTAAATAGTGTGAATGGTTATCTTTTATATGCGTTGACCCAAACTGATATGTTATCCCTGTTCACAGCATAGGGAATTAAATTCTGCTCAGTGGGGTTTTCAATTTGGAACTCCCATTAGTTAAAAGAGAGGGGTCCTATTCCCCATCTGAAAGAAGTGACAGCTTGAGCCCGCACCCTGCCTCTCCATTTATTTTCTATTGCATAGGACAGAAACTCTTCTCATCATTACTGAGGGTTCCAGTGGTAAGACCCCCATAATCACAGTTATTCCTGTCTACAGATTCATATTCTTCTTTAAGGGATTTTCTTTTTTATCTCCATTGAGCCAAGGAGGACGATCATCTGCTCCTACGAATTATTAGCCACAAGAGAGAAAGTTTATAACAAATTTCAGATGTTCTTGTTTTATCATCAACACATCTTTGACTCATTTCTTGTGTCACATTGTAGCATCAATGTCCCTGTCTTTTCTCCCTAAGTTTCGGCGGGTCCCCCCAACAATCAGCGTGTCCCTGTCCTGTCCCCCCAAGTGTCGGCGTGTCCCTGTCCCCCCAAGTGTCATTGTGTCCCTGTTCCGTTCCCCCCAAGTGTCAGCGTGTCCGTCCTTACCCCAGTGTCAGCGTGTCCCGTCTGTCCCCCCCTTGTCCGCCCCTGCCCCCCCCAGGTGTCAGCGTGTCCCCTCCTGTCTCTCCCCTTTAAGTGTCAGCGTGTCCCTGTCCTGTCCCCCCAAGTGTCACGTGTCCCTGTCTGTCCCCCAAGTGTCAGCGTGTTCCCTGTCCTGTCCCCCAAGTTGTCAGCGTGTCCCTGTCCTGTCCCCCCAAGTGTCATTTTGTTGGTCCCTGTCCTGTCTGTCCGCCCAAGTGTCAGCGTGTCCCTGTCCCTGTTCCCCCCCCAAGTGTCAGCGTGTACCTGTCCTGTCCCCCCCAGGTATCAGCGTGTCCCCATCCTGTCTCTCCCCAAGTGTCAGTGTGTCCCTGTCCTGTCCCCCCAGTGTCAGCGTGTCCCTGTCCCTGTCCCCCCAAGTGTAACGTGTTTCTTCCTGTACCCCCAAATGTCAGTGTGTCCCTGTTCCTGTCCCCCAATTGCAGCGTGTCCTTCCTGTCCCCCCAAAGTGTCAGCGTGTCACTTCCTTCCCCCAAGTTCGCATGTCCTGTCCGTCCCCCAAGTGTCAGCGTGGTCCCTGTCCTGTCCCCCAATGTCAGCATGACCCTGTCCTGTCCCCCCAGTGTCGCGTGTCCCTGTCCTGTCCCCCAAGTGTCGCGTGTCCCCTGTTCCTGTCCCCCCGTGTCAGCGTGTCCTGTCCTGTCCCCCTCCCCCCCCAAGTGTCATCGTGTCCCTCTCACTGTCCCACCCAAGTGTCGGCGTATGCCTGTCCTGTACCCCCAAATGTCGCATGGTCCTGTCCTGTCCCCCCAGTGTCAGCGTGTCCCTGGTCCCCCCAAGTGTCAGCGTGTCCTCTGTTTCCCGTCCCCCGCCAGTGTCATCAGGTGTCCCTGTCCTTGTCCCCCAAGTGTCAGCGTGTCCCTGTCCTGTCCCCCAAGTGTCAGCGTGTCCCTGTCCTGTCCCCCAAGTGTCAGCATGGATTTGGTAACTGGGAAGGATATTTTATCTCCATCTGATGTCGCTCTTCCCTTGAACAGTAGGTGGAGCAAGAAGACAAAACAACCAGCAAGAGCCCAAATTCTTTCTCCTCAGTGTAGTTTGTGGACTTTAACTTTTGTTGTTAATAATTAGAGGATCATTTTAGGCTGGAGAGAAGAGATCTGCAGGGTCTGTGTATGTACTCTTTTTTTCCCAATGTCCTGGACTAGAAGAAGAATATCTCTGACTACTTTTAGCACTCATATACATTGTTACACCATGTGATTATTGATATGCATATATTATTAATTTATTGCAATCCATTCCCTGCTGCATGGCCTTGAGCCTTTGAATATAATCGAAAATTTATAGTGATGACTGACACAAGACTTGGTGGAGGGGTCGGTATAACTGGTTGTCACTCGGTATCTCAGGGACCTTGATGCTTGACTATTTTTCGGCCTGTCCCCCTCCAAACAACCCCATCCCCATATAACTACTTGAAGGACCCTGATAACAGCAACCTCTGAATTTTGCATTGACTTGTTGATTCTATTCAGCTTGGAGCGACCTCACTTATTATTCTTCACAATCCGCTCTCCTGGATTCCTCGACTTTCTATCCTCATTAGAACTAGAAATAGCAAAATTAATGAAAACACGAGGGGCCATGGTGCACGGGGAGGCCAGGCAACCCTCCGGCTTTGATGTGCCTGCAGATTAGAAGTACCTGCTCGTAGACGTCTAGATTACCAGGCAATGTTTGAAGATTTCCTCTCTGGCTGCTAATTGCCCCAACCTTTTCCATTAATTGATTGGGCATCTAATTAGGATGAAGAAGCTGTCCATGAGTCATGGTCCCCAATGTCTCGAGTCTCCAGAGTTTAATATATAGATCATTCAAGGCTCATGGAAATGTACTGTTTCCTTATATTTGTGTGAATGTCCTCATTTGGTCGTTGCACCTACGTGTACATAGATCATCACATGCCAATGTCCACACCAAACGCACATGGATTCGGCTCACAGAGGCCAACGAGCCTTTAAGAACGATCTACAAGATTAGTCTTTGGAGATTTGATAAATTAAAAAAAGATTTTAACCTTGTAAACGTCAGCTGGGCTGTACCCCACACGTTTGTCCACATTTATCAAACTGTGCCAGTTTTCTGTCTGACTTGGCACTTTGTCCAACACGACATAAATGGGTGCACATACTACATTAGTTTTGATGAATGTGGCCCATTGAGGGTAAGGCCAAAATGATATATGATACAAGGAGTCCCCTCTACCCAGCAAACCGGCAGCACCGAACTGTAATCATGATATATATCATTACGATGCTCAGAGTCCTGTGAAATCTGGGCCAGTGCATGTTCTGTTGTTCACCAAGCAAAGAAGCTCATGTGCTGATGGCCTAAAACTTGCTGTCATTTTATATTGTCTAACAGCTATTCTTTCAAACCCACACATACACATGCACCCTTGTCTTGGCTCTACATTTAGGTGTCGTGCATGAAGACAGAGGAGCAATCAAATGCCATAGCCTTCTGTCTCCAACATACAACGCCTAGGGGGGGCAGTTATACACATAATATGCACTTTTCTGGGACCTAGGGGACCCCATCTTGTGTATGTGTATGGCTGGCTCAAGTCTTGAATAGCTGAGGGTGTGTCCAGATTCCTTTCTTCCAAGACTAAATGTTATCCCCTGTCAAGATTGCTCATCAGTAGGGGTACTGCAAGTGGGACCTAAGCAGATTGTAAGAATGAGGTCCCATTACCCCCAAATAAATAGGGCAACCGCTAAGTTCTCTGCCACTCTATTCCTTCTTATTGACAATGAATGGAGCAGCAGTGACATAAATGAAACAACTTGTCAGTATACATGGTTAAGGGACACAGGAGCTCAAAACGTATACAGTTATTTTGCAACTATATACATTTAAAGCTGATATGATTAGGAAAAAAACGTAGCCCCCCCTTGTGCCGCTCTTGTCCGCTGGCAGTGCCTGGTATTGCAGCCACTACAAGTTTCAGGGCTAAGTGTCTCGCGGAGACATCAATCTTTCGTTGCAACCTTTATTGTATCATATACAGGCAGTAAAAGGATCATGCGTCTGGTATGTACAAGCTTTCAATATCCATAATAAAATAGTTCTGTACAGAATACACAGATATTTACTGACAACACACAAAAAGATTTTTTCGCCTATAAAAATAGTTTTTCACATTCATTTAATTTCTTTTTTTATATTCAGGACAAAGGTATAGAAGGAATATAACTACAGATTTGTGATCTTGTTTCCCAGCACTATATTGTCCGTGTGGAGATGTTGTCTCTTTTCAGCTCTATCATATCTATTCCTCGGAAAGCCGGGTGACAACCAATACCAGTCTTACTGGTGCAGTTAGGTAACTTTTACAGACTCTGTGGACATTTATCAAGGTTTTTTGCCAGTTTTCTGTCATACAAGCTCTGAAATAATTGCAATCCCATGAAAACCAGAAGGGATTGCGTTTGTTTCACCTTTTACACCATGTCAAGTGTGCATAGAGAGATGTAAAGGGGATGTGGTGGAGTGGGCCGACATGGGTATTCCTGCTCATTGCCTGTGTACTAGCTATAACCTGCGACCGCTGAGGCCTGAACGGTCGCAGGTAATAATGCAATTATTCTCCAGTGCAGCCAAATGCTTGATACATCAGGAGACCAGAGCCAGGCTTACATCATACGCAATATGTGACCCCTTCATACTGTTGATCAGTGGTGTGGCCAGAGGTCAGACTCTTGGCAATCTGATATATCAATGATCAGTTATCAGTGATCAATAAGTAAATCGTGGAATACTCCTCTAAAGAATCTTGGGTCCAAAACGATAAAATCTTAAACCAAGCAAAACTATGAGAAAAAAAGTGGACTCATTCCTTTTTTTGACTGCAATGTCCCACCTTGATTGCTATGGCTGCAATAGGTGACCTACAACTCTCTAGCTGCTGCCTAAACTACAACTCCCAGCATGCCCTGATGGGCATATGCACACAATATTGCCATGCAGTCCCCATGTTCTACTCTGCGGGCAGTGTGTATGGGGTCAGATTTCTATATAAGAGGTCTTTTGTAACCCTACTATAACTCTGTGTGTAACAGAGCAGTCATATGGTATGTGAATTTGTCATTCAGGATTTAGGGAAAGCTGAGTTGAAACCAAATCAAGGCCGGAAAAGTGCATTCACACGAGGCAGTCACAACTCAATTACATTTACAAGTTTTTTACAAAAACTTAACCAAATCACCCAAAAAAAAGATGCTGGATTTGAGCACAATGTGAGAATATAACCAAATAGCTGCCATATTAGTTGTCATGTAGCTCCAGGAACAGTGTTTATAATGTATATGATGTAAATTATATGTCATATACGATTTTTTTGTACTTTAGGGAAGGGAAGTTGTATCACTATAAATGACCACCCGGATGTATAACAAGGAGATAAGTCAGAGATCAAGAAATACACAAAATCTCAGGTAGGCCTCATGCCTGAGCACAAGTAAACACCATGGGGTTACCCCCTAGTAACCAATCAGATACCAGCTCTCATTATTCTAGAGCAGGTTAGTGAATAAAAGCTAGAAGGTGATTGGTTGCTATGGGTCGTCAGCACTCAGGCCTACATGATGCCTAGTCATCTTCAGGTAATTCAAATGGAGAGGATGTAAAACATTCATTTATTAATTATACCACTAATTAAGGTTAAGTGAAAGGGTGAATTCTAAAAATGTTAATGTATTAAAGTTACCGTAAGTTTAGCTTTTTTTTAACATTTTTTTAACATTCTCCTGTTCATGGGTTCATTTTATTTCTCTAATCTTTGCCAGTTGCTTTAAATGAGGTATTCTGGGATTTATTTACTGATCACCTATAATCTATATGTGAATATTGTGGATTAGGATGAAGAAAATTAGTTTAGTTCGATCTGGGGTTTGGTTATACTGATATCTACAGGTCTGCTGGTGGATAATGCGGCGCTCAGCTCTAAAGGAAAAGTCTTGTATATCAAAATGTCCTTTATTGCAGATAAAAAAATTGCAACGGGTTGCAATTGTGACGCGTAGGTGGTCGATATCAAATTGGCATGGGGTCGTACACCCGGCAGCTGTTTCAAGAGAACAAGTACTGTTACCTCTTTACTCCTTACTAAGCACAGTGCCGTGCATTGTATAGTGGCTGTGCTTGGTATTGCATCTCAGCTGTGAGTCTATGATGTTATCAATGATGTCACAGACCTGTGATGCTGGTCTGGTGTGGTGTGGCCAGGTATAAGAATTTTGGCAATCTGATACTGATCACCAATCATAAGATCAGTGGTCTTCTCTAAAAATCTTGGGCTCAGAGCTACTATATATCTATATCTATGTATCTAGACCTCTGTAAACTTTTGACGTCTTCTGTGATTTATGGGACAACTGTCTTGCTCTTTATGGGATTAATACGTTATAAAGTGGGAATTTTGAGAAAAATAAGTTAAAAATCTGTATATTTTCTATGTGCCAAAATTCTGCTAATAATGTACGTACCGTTATGGTGCATTTTGCATATAGTGCCGGTCCGAGTGTGATGCCATATAGTGCCCTGCCGCTCGTGACCTGCTCTGAGACTGACACACAACACAAGAAGGTCCAATAAAACCCAATCTGTATTAAAAGAACAAACCATTAATACAGCATAGAAACTAAAGAGGAGTATATGGGGAGTCATGTGACAGCATGATATCAACACCTACATGTGGGCTCTGACCGGGTGGGTGAGGTTAGGTTTAGAGACTGGACAAAAGTTTGACTTTCTTACACCAAAAAACTGTATTGAGATGTAACGTTCTCCGGCTTCCTGTAGACACAGTGCCGGTTACAATTGGAGGGTCACGGTGGGGGGAGCTCACTTGGACTTATGGTTACAGTTAGAGTGGACTTGGTCTCCACGACTGGAGGGTGAGTTGAGGTGCTACTTGAACTGGTCTAGGAAAACCTGCAGCCGTTACTCTTGGACAACAGGGACTTCTGCCTCCCAAGTTGACCTCCTACCGGGGTGTTGTCTCTTCTCTTCCATCCTTCCCCTGTTCACGTTATCTAGCAGCTCCAGCAGAAGACTTCCCTTGCTGCAGTTGAAAGGGTCTGCTCCATCACATGGGGGCACATAGTCAAAGTTCTCCGACTCTATATACCTTTTACCAGGATGCTGGCGTTTGTCAACATCTTGAACGTCTCCCATCTCAGCATTTTCATCATCATCCCAGCTTCTTTTACCGGGATGTTGGCGCTTGATGAAGGCCACATTCCTCTTGCCTGGATGTTGCCTCTTGGAGATATCACTCAGGAGACCTAAAGATGGACTTGGGTTGTCTAGAAATTGATCACCTAATATTGATCTCTTGCCTGGATGCTGTCTCTTGGGGAAATCTAGAAACCAATCACCTTCCTCCCTTTTGCCTGGATGTTGTCTCTTCTCCACTTCTTCCAGGAACCTTTTACCTGGATGTTGTCTCTTGGAGATCCAGTCCAGCCCTGGAGAATCTACATCTGCAAAATTGAAGGGCAGACACGGAATATGTTGAATACGTTTTAGTAAGGTGTCTTTCAAGGTGGACAACATAGAAGTACAGGCTATATAACCAGAAGACATAGTAACAATGAGCCCTGATTCTTTTTTTGGTGGGAAGGAGGGGCAGATACTACCTATGGATTATGTAATGGCAGCAGAAAGCTCTGTAGTCACCAGCAATGCAGCCATATGATATGGATCTAGGGTATGTACATCAGACCCCCAAGTACCGCAAAGGTAAGTATAGGGGTATAGGCTAAAAATGATCTGCCACTGGACAGTGGTTGTCATCACAATCACCATAGTTGTTACTATGTTGTGTCTCTTAATTGATATGACTTTGGGCCCCTTCTAAGGTCTAGTGAACTCCCTGGTTTACACAGTATAACCTCAGGTTAATGCAGACAGCCCACTGGGTTGCTGTCTCTCGAAGTGCTCCTGATGTAGATGAAGGCCAAGAGTTGGAAGTGGAAGTAGCCAGCAAACAAAGAAGACTGCCGAGAAACTCCTATCCCTGGACATGTAACGTCCCATGCCATATCATTACCTCTGTCACTCTGTTCATCTTCAATTCGATGAAGAAGGCTCCGTATAAGTGCCCCCTGTGCTCTTTTCAGTACGTTGCTGATGTCCAAGCTATCTTCAGTTGCGTCCTCTTCTTCATCAGGCAAAGGTTGTTCTTGAGCCACCACCAAATGTGATACCGCTGCCCCTAGAAGGAGCAACCACCAAGCGGACGACATCACAACTGTAATGCAGGAGAAAGTCAGGGGAATTAGTTCTCCATGTCCATGGATTTCTAATATTTACCTTATTGCTGTACGGAGAGCAATGTCTGCACATTAATATATCACAGTACAGATATTATCCACCGCCACGTCGTGCAGAAACCCGCAGGTAGCGCCACGATCTACTTACCCACAGCTTATTGTGTAACATACAGAAAATAGCAGGATGTGCGGATAATTATCACATATCCACACGATTATAATCAGCCCCCAACCTGTCTGCGGGGAGCAGCGCACTCTGTAATTTAAGCTGTAAAGAGATCACCCAAAAATCTACCATTACAATGACATTAGCATCAGGATTCAACCAAATGTTGTTAACCCTTGGGATGAAAAGAAATTTCAATCTCTCTAATGAATTTGTTAGTATTATAGTAGTTATATTCCTGTACATAGGGGGCAGTATTATAGTCGTTATATTGTTGTACAGAGGGGGCAGTATTATAGTAGATATATTCTTGTGCATAGGGGGCAGTATTATAGTAGTTATATTCCTGTACATAGGGGGCAGTAGTATAGTAGTTATATTTTTTTACATAGAGAGTAGTATAGTATTATATAAGTATCGGTCGCTGATTGCATGTGATTGTATAGTTGCGGTATTTCCCCCGCCAGGTGCTGTATTCCCTGTTATATTCCTCCCTTTGCTCCGCACTATTATCACATAAGCAGATACTTCCATATGCTGCGGCGCCCATGCATGTGAGCGTGACATCCCATGATAAATACCATTACAGCTGATTTGGTAAAGCGTCCCCCGGGTGCTATCAGCGTGTTGCCGCATACGTCTATAAAGCGTTTTCATTCCTCATCAGTGAGATCTCCATTAATTACTGGGGGGGGGGGATCCGCTCTCAGACACTTGTACTTCTCGCTGTTTCTCTTTATCTGGCCTAGAAATGACAGGAAGATTCTCATTTATTTTGAGTCGTGTCTTCTCCGCGGCCGCTGCCGCCTTTACAATGTGCGGTGATTGCTATTACCAGCGCTTCTTGTGGCGCCACAGACACAAACCCCGGGAAAAAAGAGCATGTTTTTAGCTTACGAAAATTTCCAATTTGCTCCTCAATAGCCGGCTGCGTGATGCGTCGCGGTAGAAGATGTCAGGCGCTGCACGCACCAGTATCCTTAATGTCTGCAGATCTGTATGGAGAGGAGGGGGTCGCTATAGGCGCCTGCAGGACAGAGCAACATCATAAGGAGCGCAGCTCTGGAGCAATAGTGCAGGAATATGGAGAGGTGAGAGAATGGGACAAGGGGGTTGCAAATGGCACCTGCAATACATGAACACAGATGCAAAGTCAAAAGGAGCGCAGCTCTGGAGCAATGGTGCAAAAATTTGGAGAATGAAGAGGATAGAACCGGGGGTCACAGAAGGCGCCTGCAGTACATGAGCTCAGGCCAGTGCAGGATCACAAGACTATAATACTGCCCCCCATGTGCAAGAATATAACTACTATAATACTGCCCCCTATGTACAAGAATATAACTACTATAATACTGCCCCCTATGTACAGGAATATAACTACTATTATACTGCGCCCTATGTACATTAGGATTAGCAGAGCATTGCCCCTGCAGTCAGTGATGCTATAGCGCCCCCTCCTGTGGTGATGATGTCATGGTCTGGGCTATTGTTGGTTGCACAGATGGAGGGATCTGTGGATGATTTCCCGGGGGGTTTGGTACAGTGTGTCAGCAGACAAGTGTATACAGTGGAGCTGTCATCCTCCAGCTGCTGTACATGAGCATCGCTGTGTATACACTGATGTGGTGATGGGGCCCGATCCCTCTGGGGAACACACCCGTAGATCATCCTCCGATCTCTTGTGTATTATTGATGTGAATGTGACGGCTTCCAGCATGAGGAGGATGTAGAGACTACACCAGACATTTAGCTGTCTTATAGTCTGTTACAGTGTATCAGCGCAGGAGAAATGTATCTGCCTGGGTGCAGACTGCGCGGCTCATAGAGGATGATACAAATGTATCGAGCGAGAAGTATTGGGTCCTTGTATGTTTTTATCAATTGTTTGTCTCCATTCACTGACAGCAAGCAGCTCTGGAATACGGGTTATTAGAAAGCAGATGTACGATATAAAGGACACACTAGTTAAAGGGATCCTCTGCTTTCAACCATCCAAATTACTTAAAGGGGTCCCAAGGTATAGGCTGATTACAGAAGGCAGACAGTGGGGGTCATTTACTAAGGGCCCGATTCGCGTTTTCCCGACGTGTTACCCGAATATTTCCGATTTGCGCCGCTTGTACATGAATTGCCCCGGGTTTTTGGCGCACGCGATCGGATTGTTGCGCATCGGGAAATCAGGCGCAGGAATTAGTGGCTATTTCCATGTTTGATCTCCGAGCCATAGGGGGCACTTAAAAAATATTCCAAACCTGAGGACTATAAAAAATGAGCCAACAGCCGGAGCGCCATGTGATGATTGGTAACATTGTGTACTGAGACGCGGAGGAGCGCAACAACGGAACAACTGCTTCATGTCACAGGCATCGGGCAGGACAAACAACAACGGAACAACTGCTTCATGTCACAGGCATCGGGCAGGACAAACAGTGGGCAAAGACCAATTCACATAAACATGCACCCCTGGCTTGGCTGAGCGTGTATGTACACTCATGGGGAGTCATCAACTATCAGGGTAGCAGCAGGACTGTGAAATATTTATATTCCAGGATTGTAGCTTATCCAAGTTAACTGGGGACATGTCCTCACACTGATGTGCTCTGAGATCTCTACGTTGAACTGCTGCACAAGATGTAACTCAGGATCAGTACAGGATAAGTAATGTCATGTATGTACACAGTGACTGCACCAGCAGCAGAATAGTGAGTGCAGCTCTGGAGTATAATACAGGATGTAACTCAGGATCATTACAGGCTATAATACTGCCCCCTATGTACAAGAATATAACTACTATAATACTGCCCCCTATGTACAAGAATATAACTACTATAATACTGCCCCCTATGTACAGGAATATAACTACTATTTCAGCCCCCTAACAATATTCTTGCCTTCCGGAACCTTTTGTAACCAGATCCCATTGAACACCCAGGAGGTGAATAATTTGCCGCTATCATCTCTCAAGTTGTATAACAAGTTTTATTGAAATTCACAGCCTCAAGTGAAAGGAAAAGGGGGGAAAAAATCTCCTTGTTGACCTGTTGAACACAAATTCAGAGCCAAGATGCCGGACATTGTCCTTTAAAGGAGATAAATAATTCTTTAATCGGGTCTATATGAAGGGTAGGTCAGAGGGGTGAAGCGGCTACAAATCTACAACTTACCGGCTGCAGGTTTGTAGTCTCCCAGCATAGAGAGTCACCCGCTGGAGACTATAGAAGGGTGAAATCAGGACATCCCAGCGTTTTTTCTACTAGAGGGTTGTCCAAAACCACGGCTGCTTCCTTCCTAAAACAGCTCCTCCCCTGACCATGGGTAGCGCGTGGTACTGCAACTTAGCTCCATTCATTTCCATACAGCAGAGCTGCAATACCAGCACAGGCCATGCTCAGGTGTGGCGCTGTTCTCCAAACTATGGACAACGCCTTTAAAGGGAAGGTCCCTTATTACACTCTCCGAACTTACAACCAGACAATCCGATGATCTGCAGCTCGTCCGGCACACGACTATTCAGAAAAAATTTTCCCGCCAGATAAACAGAATCGAAGTTCCTAGATATTTGATTTATAACATTAATAACATTTTATTAATGAGACGTTAATGAGCTGCGGCACTGTGAATCATTAACCCCCCGATTTACTCTGCAGATGAGGAAGTTGGATCTTACGGATTATGGAGTAAACAAACCGTTATGGGATATTATATTCAGGCGGCTTAAAGGGACGGGACACCTCCCTATAACCAAATCATCTCCCTGCAAGGATCAACACCCCACCCCGAGAATAATCAGATTATCAATTTCCACCAATTCTGTATCCCATAGATGCCAAATTAACCATAGTTACTGGTGATCTGACGAGGAAGTCACTATGTAGCAGGAAAGAGGAAGCAGTGGAAGTACAATTCGTTACATTGTATCTGTGACTGTCATGGTTCCCTCCCTCTGCTCCCTACCTGACGGACGCTCCGCCGTTTACCAGACGCATAGAAGTGGCTCCAGCCGCGATTATCTCAGCGATATATGAGCCACGTTGCTAGGAGGCCGCTAACATCCTGCGTGAAGAGGACACTTATCTGATGTCCCCGATGTGATTAACCAAATCAAACCCGGGAGCAGCCGCGCTCTTATCTCTGCGCTGAAGGGCCTGATCCCAACTAAAAATAGATATCCGTTCCCCCCATACTGCCTCCATCTACCAGTATGAGAGCCGTTTAATCAAGGATTTATATTCCTGAAGTTTAGCTTCTCCGGGTGCATTGGGTGTGTCCTCACACTGTTGTGCTCTGTGCTCTCTGCTCTGCACAGCCCCTTCTCTCTGCTCTGAGTAAAAATGTGGAAAGTCTTATGGTTTAATACTAGAGGAGTGAAGCATTACAATACACAGAGCACAGCAGTGTGAGGACTCGGAATGCAGATTTTGCAGTCCCGATGCTACTACTAACTACATACTAATATGGTCTGCTGTGGGTGCAGAGCACTGCAGTGTGAGGACGTGTCCCCAATGAACTTGAAGAATCATCAATCCTGGAATATAAATACAAATTTCACAGTCTCACCAGGGACAATACCCAACAATGCCTGCTGAGAGAACAGGTCACAGCAGTGCCCCTGGTGCCCTTGGAAAAGCTACAATCCTGGAATACAAATCTATATATTTCACAAGCCTGCTGCTACTACCAACATACACAAAATGTATAATTACACAGGTCTCAACACAGAGTGTGAGGACATGCCCCCAGCGCACTTGAAGAATCAACAATACTGGAATATAAAATTCTTAATTCACAGTCCTACTACTTCTCACAAGGTGCGATTACACATGTCCCCATGGCTACTACCTAACCTTTTGCGTTGTCCCTTTGATAAAACTAGTAGAGAGTAGTTTTATCAATGGGATAAGTGACAGGCAGTGGCGAGATATTCCATGTATAGGTGTGTGACCGTCGTCTACATGAAGTATTTTTTCCTGCGGATTCTGCGCCAGAACTGGAGTATATAAAAACCTGCGCTCAATCTGTGAAGAATCTGCCCCAGTAAAAGGAGCCTCTTGGCGACTGTCCCTTTAATCTGACACGCAGCATCTGCATTACCCAATGTCACCCCCCGGAGCGGCTCTCAGATTGGATGACACAAGGCGGAATTAGACAAGTGACCCCAATTCTGAAAAGTCTCTGTGCTTGAATGACAAATAGAGAGATATTAATGAGAAAACTGATTATAGTCTGCACAGAGCCCTATCTGAGCTGTCCAGAAGAGCCCCCTCCTCCAACCTCAAACATCACCCCAATTCTTAAAAGTCGCCCTCTTGTCTGTAGTCTGCTCATCCTGTCATCTGTAGCAGATTCTTCACCACTTATGGACTCAACCCCCCATTTAGTGCTTCCTGTAAAGTTCCCAAAGCAGCGCATTTACATTGATGTGTCACATTCTTCCTAATAGGTCTGTGTCAGTCTTTACTGCCCCTCTGGCATTGTGATCATAACTACACGGCGCCACCTATAGGACTCAGACAAATGCAACTGAAAAAAAAATAGTAAATGGGATGAAGCGAGGGACCTAACTGAGGACAAGGACAACCCCTGCCATGGGGTTCATGCTGGTCATGTGACTTCCCAAATAGAGAAAGATTTGGGAATAGAAATAACTAACGGTTACCGAGTTTCACTAAGAGACAGCGACACATAATGTACATCTGACATGAATGGGAAATCCCCAAGAAAAACGTTCATTTGTACAGCACATACATATCCTGCAGCAGTAACCAAAACTAATCACTTACAATGTGACCCCCAGTATGAGGAAGAGGCAATCTAAATGCCAAATTCAACAGGAAAACAAACATAAAACAGGTATACTCGCCTACCTCCGGGGCAAACACTGGGGGTAATGCAGACGTTGATTTATAGCAAGGTTGTCAGTGTTGCAAAATGGCAATGCCAACCACTGATCCTCCGTGTGCCCGCATGGTGTGGACCCAGGAAATATACAAATAACCAACTACAAACCTAAAACTGAAATCCAAAAGATCCAGAGCTGCAGATTATACTACTGAACGTGACATAAACAACTATGAGATCTAATCAGGTGGAAGTCTGCCCCCTGCTGGTGACATATACAGTGTGTCAGGTTATGGGCCCCCCGGCTATATGTCTCCTATCTATACATGGGAGTAGTAGTGCCCCCCCCCCCGGCTATATGCCTCCTATCTGTACATGGGGGTAGTAGCCCCCCCCCCTTCCCCCGGCTATATGCCTCCTATCTGTACATGGGGGTAGTAGTGCCCTCCGGCTATATGCCTCCTATCTGTACATGGGGGTAGTAGTGCCC
>WNYA01000304.1:177737-193670 GCA_019512145.1 Engystomops pustulosus | reverse complement strand
TCCTGTACTCTGCCTCTCCTCTGCTCCTGTACTCTGCCTCACCTCTGGTTCTGTAATCTCCCTCTCCTCTGCTCCTGTATTCTACCTCTTCTCTGCTCCTGTATTCTACCTCTTCTCTGCTCATGTATTCTCCCTCTTCTCTGCTCCTGTACTCTGCCTCTTCTCTGCTCCTGTATTCTGCTTCTCCTTTGCTCCTGTATTTTGCCTCTCCTCTGCTCATGTATTCTGCTTCTCCTCTCCTACTGTGTTCTGCCTCTCTTCTGCTCCTGTACTCTGCCTCTCCTCTGGTTCTGTACTCTCCCTCTCCTCTGCTCCTGTATTCTACCTCTTCTCTGCTCATGTATTCTCCCTCTTCTCTGCTCCTGTACTCTGCCTCTTCTCTGCTCCTGTTCTCTGCTTCTTCTCTGCTCCTGCATTCTGCCTCTCCTGTGCTCTGCTCCTATACTCCTCCTCTCCTCTCCTCAGCTTCTGTACTCTGCCTCTCTTTTGCTACTGTATTTTGCCTCTCCTCTGCTCCTGTATTCTGCCTCTGCTCTGCTCCTGTATTCTGCCTATCCTCTGCTCCTGTACTCTGCCTCTTCTCTGCTCCTGTACTCTACCTTTCCTCTCCTCTTGTATTTTGCCTCTTCTCTGCTCCTGTATTCTGCCTCTCCTCTGCCCATGTTCTCTTACTCTCCTCTGCTCCTGTACTCTGCCTCTCCTATCCTCTGCTCCTGTATTCTGCTCTCTTCTGCTCTTGTATTTTGCCTCTTCTCTGCTCCTGTACTCTGCCTCTCCTCTTCTCTGCTCCTGTATTCTGCCTCTCCTCTGCTCCTGTTCTCTGCCTCTTCTCTGCTGCTGTATTCTGCATCTCCTCTGCTCCTGTACTCTGCCTCTCCTCTGCTCCTGTATTCTGCCTCTCCTCTGCTCCTGTATAATTCCTCTCCTCTGCTCATGTATTTTTTCTGTTTTCTTCTCCTGTATTCTGCCTCTCCTCTGCTACCGTACTCTGCCTCTTCTCTGCTCCTGTTCTCTACATCTCCTCTGATGCTGTACTCTGCCTCTCCTCTGCTACTATTTTCTGCCTCTCCTCTGCTCATGTATTCTGCCTCTCCTCAAGTATTCTGCCTCTCCTCTGCTCCTGTGTTCTCCCTGTTGTCTCGTCCTGTATTCTGCTTCTCCTCTGCTCCTGTACTTTTCCTCTCTTCTGCTCTTGTATTCTGCCTCTCCTCTGCTCCTGTTCTCTGCTGCTGTATTTTGCCTCTCCACTGCTCCTGTTTTCTGCCTCTCCTCTGCTGCTGTTCTCTGCCTCTTGTCTGCTGCTGTATTCTGCCTTTACTCTGCTCCTGTTCTCTGCCTCCTGTCTGCTCCTGTACTCTGCCTCTCCTCTGCTCCTGTACTCTGCCTCTCCTCTGCTCCTGTACTCTGCCTGTCCTCTGCTCCTGTACTCTGCCTCTATCTGCTCCTATATTCTCCCTCTTGCGCCAAAATCCCGGGGCAATTCAGGGGAAATCGGCGCAAAACGGAAATATTCGGGTAACACGCCGGGAAAACGCGAATCAGGCCCTTAGTAAATGACCCCCACAGGGTTGTTCTGAGGATCCAACCCAAACTTTATTAAGCATACAGGGGCTCATTTACTAAGTGTCCTTTGGACACATTTTTGACAGGTTTCCCAACGATTTCCATTTTGCGCCGAATAGCCCCGGGATTTTGGCGCACTTGATCAGATTGTGGCGCATCGGCGCTGGCTAACACGCAACAGAAATTGGGGGGCGGGCCGTCGGACAACCCGACGGATTCGGGACAACGCGCGGGATTTATCATTTTGAATTGTGTCGCAAGACACGCACTTGCAAGCACCGGGAAGAAGCACGTGAACTCCGTGGGACCTCCGCGCAGCAGCGACGGATGCAGGAACTCGGGCACATGAGCTTATTGAATCGTGGCAGACCTGAATCCTCGTCGGACAATGCACTGCGGGATCGCGACAGGACCGGGTATGTAAATCTGCCCCACAGCGTCTTATATAACCAAAAAGAAGGGTGGTTACTTGTTAAGCGACCTTATAATTATTGGACAGCGTCATAGAAGCATTAGATAATTTCATAGTCATTGGTCAGATAATAATTAGCAGGTCACGAAGACATAGAATGACATATTGCCTATTTGATTACAAGGTAATAATAATGAAGTCATATTGAAATGTGAAACGTCCCTTATTGATTATTTTACTAGGGGCCAGGTGCAAGCTATCATTAATCCTCATTAACCATCGATAATAATCATAAGTTCAGCAATTATGAGTCTTTCTGACTGATCAAAGTTCAATCTGGCCATTTATACAGACCACGATTCATAGGTTTCATGAAACACAATTATTCTTAAAGAGAAATAACCCTAAGCAAGGAGAATAGAGAGACACATTTACTTACCCGGTCCTGTCGTGATCCCAGATCCGGATGGTTCGACGAAGATGAAGTCCGGCGCGATTCACCAACATCGTGGGCCCGAGATCCTGCATATGTCGCTTCCCCGCTGAGGTCTTCCGGAGTTCACCTTCTTCTTCCCGGTGCCTGTAAGTGCGTGTCTTGTGACACAATTAGAATTTTAAATCCGGAGGTAGTAGTCCGACGTCCACGCCCCCGATTTGCGTGATTGCGCCAAAATCCAAACGTGTGCGCCAAAAAACCCTGTTAAATGCGGCGCAACACGGAAATCATTGGGAAACCCGATGAAAATGCGGTCCGCGGACCCTTAGTAAATGAGCCCCAGAGAGTCCATCCCTATCATTCCCTCCCTTTGAGAACAGATATGAGGCCTTCTCCTCCTTACATACTTCAGTGGTAAAAGACCACTGTCATACTTCAAATTACTTTTCTTCACCGAATTCCCCAGAGTGAGAGAACCTCATATCTCATTCTCACAATATTCCTTCTCCTTTGTCATTATAATCCCCATGGTGGAGAGTAGGGTGCAATTCCATATGCATGGTCTTAGTGATGAAGGTTGTATAAGTCCTTGTATACAGGGAAACAGCAGCACCCGCAGGGGACAAGTATTGCAGCTACAACAGCTGGTGAAATGAAAAGACTAGACACTATGCTGCTCAATTTCCCTAACCAAGATTCCAACCAGTTTTTGAAGGTGTTATCAATTCCAGAATTTTCTGCAAGTTCTTCAGATAACAATGCGAGACCCTCCAGAGCTTTAGTGACGCTCCCATCGGGGACAGTGTTATTTGGTATGTACGTACAAGAATAAGTGCCAAACATTTTATATACCACTCTTTTTTCTGCTAGTAACATGTCTAGAGCCATATTGATGTGTTGGTTTCCCTGAAGGAAATAAAAATCTCAATCCCTGGTTAAGAACTGTCAATGTATGTGCATTCGCTACCAGAGGTTACAACTAGAGATGAGCGAGTATACTCGTCCGAGTATACTGCTCGTTCGAGTATTAGCATACTCGGACCGGCTCGTTACTCGGACGAGTATCTCGCCGGCTCGACATCGAGCATTAAATTAATAAAATAAAGTGAAGAAAAGTATTTTTTATTGCAAAATTAAATGTTACAGATGTTTACAGATGTTTTGCTTGTAAGAACACATTGAAATAACACTATTCTTCACATTCCAGATGTTTGGGCTTGTCTCCCGCTAAGTTCGGAGATTTGCACAAACATCTGGAACGTGAAGAATAGTGTTCTTTCAATGTGTTCTGCACTTAAATGGCCCTGTGTTCACTGTTTTTTCTGTTTTTATTCTATTTTTCACTTTGCAGATGTGCGCGCACATCTCCGAACCTATCGTAAGACACGCGCGCACATCTGCAAAGTGAAGAATAGAATAAGAACTGTGAAAACAGTGAATACAGGACCATTTAAGTGCAGAACACATTGAAGGAACAATATTCTTCACATTCCAAATGTTCATGAACATCTCCTAACTTAGTGGAAGACACGCGCGCACATCTGCAAAGTGAAGAATAGTGTTATTTAAATGTGTTCTTACAAGCAAAACATCAGTAAACATCTGGAATATTTTATTATGCACTGTTCTTTTAATGTTCTATTTTATAAAAAAAATGCTCGGGTCTCCCATTGACTTTAACAGGGCTCGTTATTCGAGACGAGCACTCGAGCATCGGGAAAAGGTTGTATCGAATAACGAGCACCCGTGCATTTTAGTGCTCGCTCATCTCTAGTTACAACATTTTAGCCCTTCCAATAATTAAGGTCTACCTGATGCTTGTCTAAGTCTATCTTCATTCTAGCCATCTATACAGACCACGATTTATAGTTTCCATGAAACACAATTATTCAGTAAAAAATTCTCAAAAAGAAATAATCCTTAACTAGGAAAATATCAAGTTAATTCCTATCAGCCAGTGGTCTGAACAGGTGATAATCCTATAGTGGAGACACTATTGGGAGAGCCACTTGTCTCCCACTATCATATCTCTTGTGCTGTAAACTTTGCCAGGGTTTCAGTAAAAGGTGAAGTCCTTATCGGCTCCATATGTCAAAGAGGTCTTCATTATATAGTAGACTTGCTGTAGCTCCCGACGTTGCCCAGGATAGTACTTAACTGCTTTTAGCTATAACAAAATAGAATGGGGTTCATTTACTAAGGGTCCGAATTGCGCAATTCCGTCGGGTATCCCGACGATTTCATATTTGCGCCGAATTCCGCCGGGATTTTGGCGCACGCAATGGGATTTTGGCGCAATCGCACCGGGTTGCATGCAACGGTAATCGGGGGCGTGGCCATCGGAAAACCCGACGGATTCGAAAAAAACGCAGTATTTTTTTTTTTTAAAAGTGTTGCTGTACACGCACTTACCTGCACCAAGAAATAGAAGGTGAACTCCAGCGGACCTCGGTGCAGCAGCGACACTTAGCGGACATCGGTGCACGGACCTTAGTCAATTCCGGCCGGACCCGAATCAGCGTCGGAGAACCCGCAGCTGGATCGCAACTGGACTGGGTAAGTAAATGTGCCCCAATGTGTTAACAGCAAATATTTTATTTATACATATATCTCTCTTTGACTGTCTCTGAATGTTTATGTCTTTGAGTGTCTCTGTCTGTGACTCTCTGTCTCTGACTGCCTCTGGGACTGAACGTCTCTGTTACTGACTGTCTCTGTCCATCTCTGACCGTCTCTGTCACTGACCGTCCTTGACTGTCTGGATTGTCTCTGTCTGTCTCTGTCTGTCCCTAGATTAGAAGTAGTTGTGGGCTACCAGATACAATATCGTGCTGCTTACTTTGACTAATCAAATTCATATGGTAGCTACATGTATCTTCAGATAATTAAAAAAAAAAAACATTTATTTTTACAATATTAATACTCAAAAGACAGGCAGATTCATAGGGACAACGTGTTTTGGGGAGGATTTCCCCTTCTTCAGGTCCAAAAAGTTTTTTTTGTGTTGTTGTTCTGTAACGGGTAAGAGATGAGGGTACAATTTATCAGAGGGTGACACCCAGATGTTACGGTTTGACATGTAAAAGGAATAAGCAATAATAAATAGATAAATTAATCTTGAAAATAATCCATCTAAAAAATACACACATTGGGGCACATTTACTTACCTGGTCCATTGTCCGATGAGGATTCGGGTCTGCCGGGATTCACTAAGGTTGTGTGCCCGATATCCAGCAGGTGTCGCTGCTGCGCCGAGGTCCGCCGGAGTTCACCTTCTTCTTCCCGGTGCATGTGAATGCGTGTCTTGCGACACAAACCGCTTTTTAAATTCTGCGTGTTTTCCGAATCCGTCGGGTTGTCCGATGGCCACGCCCCCCGATTTCCGTCGCATGCAAGCCAGCGCCGATGCGACAAAATCCGATCGCGTGCGCCAAAATCCCGGGGCAATTCAGCGCAAAACGGAAAAAAACACGAAACCCGATGAAACCCTCCCTTCTTCGCTCCTGAGAGCCGGTGACGTTACCGAGCCCTCAGGAGCATTAGAGCACGAACATCTCCGGCTCACATGGCGTCTGCGCCTACTATCCGCCAAAGTTTCGTGCTATCACGAGACTTCAGCGAGGAGACTGCCAAAGTTGTTTGACTTGTAATCATTTCCTCTATCTGTATTTTTGAGTGACCGCCATGGGGTCCAATGTGGTGCCAACTTTTGATTATGTCTTTATATTCACTCTGTAGGAGGTGTCAATATATCCATCAGCATTCTTTGATTCAGTCCTTAGATGATATATCAATGATGATGATTGATGCTATATCAATAATATTTTCCTCATACAGGCAGTGAGGACAGTTTGGCTATTTTTCACCTTTCTGAACACATTGGGGCAGATTTACTTACCCGGTCCATTCGCGATCCAGCGGCGCGTTCTCTGCGGTGGATTCGGGTCCGGCCGGGATTCACTAAGGTAGTTCCTCCGACGTCCACCAGGTGGCGCTGCTGCACTGAAGTTCCCCGAGGCCCGCTGGAATGCACTCAAGTACACCGGCCTATTCCTGCTTAAGGTAAGTGCAAGTCCCGCGACACTTTTTGTTTTTTAAATGCGGCGTTTTTTCCGAATCCGTTGGGGTTTTGTTCGACCACACCCCCCGATTTCCGTCGCGTGCATGCCAGCGCCAATGCGCCAAAATCCGATCGTGTGCGCCAAAATCCCGGGCAATACAGAGGAAATCGGCGCAAATCGGAAATATTCGGGTAACACGTCGGGAAAACGCGAATTGGGCCCTTAGTAAATGACCCCCAATAGATCCAAACATTAAATTTACGATTACACATTCCACCAGAGCAGTTAAGTTCCTTAATACATGGGTCTATGTTGAAGTTTCCGGACTTAGAACTGACCTATTTGTGAAAGCTACAGATTGAAACATTTTTTTTTTTACATTAAGACACTGTCAATCCAAAGAGAATTATTGATCCTTCACCATACAGCCAGATGATTATGAGGATTATGTGGATCGTTGAAGACCATGTACAATGAGATGTCTGATAAATTTGTAAAACAGGGTTATCCTAGGAAACTAGTAAAAAAAAAAAACATAAAGATCGAGCCAAGCTACAAGATAGGACAGTTCTTCTGGAATGTAATAATAGACAAGGCCGGATTATAGGCGGGGCTCCCGGGGCTCGAGCCCCGGGGCCCCCACCATCTTGCCCCCCCAGGGGGCCCCCACCAGATCGCGCCCCCTGGGCCCTGGCTCCTTAGCCGCCACCTCTCAGAGCTGTCCGCCCATCCACGGCACCGGTGACCGCCTCCCCGCATATCCCCTTGCATGGCCGAGCCGTCCGCCCCGCCGGCACAGAATATACCAGAATCCTGTGCAGAGAACGCGCCGCTGGATCGCGAATGGGCCAGGTAAGTAAATCTGCCCCCATAAGTGTAAACGAGTCAATGGGGGATATTTATCATACGCTGGCGCTCGTGCGCCAGCGTATGATAGCCCCGCCGCTGCAAATTCGCAGCCCGATACATCAAGAGGCTTCTGCCTCTTGATGTATCGGGCTGCCAGTTGCGCAGCGTTTATCCTACGCAAGGCAGGGCCTGGCGTAGAAAAGAAACGCAACCGGCGAATTTTCACGTATGAAAAGTCGCTGGCAGCAGCGAGTGCGCAGGCGCGGGGACAGTAACGCCCCGCGCCGGCCCACTCCAGTCCGGCCGCGCCCCCCGCTCGGCCGGCCGCGCCCCCCCCCTTCACGCCCCTTCACGCCCCACTGGCGTGAAGGTGGCGGATTGAGAAAAATAATCGCAAAAGCTAGCAATAAGCTAGCATTTGCGATTATTTCAGGGCCTCTGCGCCACTGGTCCTGATAAATATCCCCCAATAGATCTAAACAAGACATGGACCAAGGCGTCATATAAAAGCAACAACCACATATGGCGAATTAGATGACTGGGGCAGATTTACTTACCCGGCCCATTCGCGATCCAGCGGCGCGTTCTCTGCACAGAATTCGGGTCCGGACGGGATTTATGAAGGTAGTTCCTCCGCTGTCCACCAGGTGGCGCTGCTGCGCTGAAAATCATCTGAACGCACCGGAATACACCGAGCTGGACCAGGTGAAGGTAAGCGCTTCCCAAGCGACACATTTTCGGTTTTTAAATGCGGCGGTTTTTCCGAATCCGTCAGGTTTTCGTTCGGCCATGCGCCCCGATTTCCGTCGCGCGCATGCCGGCGACGATGCACCACAATCCGATCGAGTGCGCCAAAATCCCGGCGCAAATCGGAAATATTCGGGTAACACGTCGGGAAAACGCAAATCGGGCCCTTAGTAAATGACCCCCTATCTGTTTATACATACATCTGTATGTAAATAGTGCAAATACGTTACTGATGTGTTAGAAATTGTTAAAAAACATTCAGCGACCGAGTTACAAGGGTGTAAATCCCAATGCAAACTGTCATTACTTGTATAGCTATTTGATATTTTGTTAAGTGGATTGGTGATTGTATATCAGATGCACACAAAAGTGATGTAAAACGGTCTTATTTGTATATACATATGTAAAATCAAATAAAAAATTGAAAGACAAAGATGTCAGACATTATGGGATGTGTCCTACTGAGCACATGATAGAGAGACAGACCAGGAGTAGAGGGTAATGTTCTTTATTATATTTATGGCATAACAAGTAATAATTATGCTTCTCCATGTAGGGAACATCACATCACTCAGCGATCATCATCGCATCATCTCCTCCTCTTCCTCATTTCCTGTATAAGAAGATGATGGATGGTAAATAGGACATATAGGAAGTCATGTGTCATATATACTATATAGTACTACAACTAATTCCTATGTGTCTGACCGGAGCAGAGGAGAGGCAGAGCACAGGAGCAGAGGAGAGGCAGAATACAGGAGCAAAGGAGAGGCAGAGTACAGGAGAAGAGGAGAGGCAGAATACAGGAGCAGAGGAGAGGCAGAGTACAGGAGCAGAGGAGAGGCAGAGTACAGGAGCAGAGGAGAGGCAGAGTACAGGAGCAGATGAGAATTGACACGTAGTAAAATAACAGTACTAGATTTGTTTATTCCGGCCTGACATAAAGCCGCATCATATGACATTATCCAAGTCAGTCAGTTTATCCGATAAAGCGTACCGGCGCATAAGTAGAGTCAGACTACAGATTCAGAGGAGAGTAAAAATTCAGGTTGTCAGAGAGAGGCGAGTACAAAGAGAGGAGAGGAGAGTACAGACAGAGGGAGAGGCAAAGTAAACAGAGCAGAGGAGAGGCAGAGATACAGAGCAGAGGAGAGGCAGATACAGGGGCAGAGGAGAGGCAGAATCAGAGCAGAGGAGAGGCAGAATACAGGAGGAAGGAGGCGAGGCAGAGTCAGCGCGAGGAGAATGCAGAAAGTACAGCGAGGAGAGGTCACAGTACATAAGAGCAGAGAGGCAGAATAGAGGAGCAGATGGAAGCAAAGTAACAAGGAGCAGAGGAGAGGCAGAGATAAGGAGTAGAGGAGAATACATGAGCAGAAGTTCAGATAATGGAGAAGAAACGGTCGATTACATGGATCAGAGGAGAGGCAAAATTGGAGCGAGGATAGCATAGCAGGAGAAGAGCGGACAGGAGCGACGAGAGAGAGGTCTAGCAGAATACATGAGCGAGTAGCGTGAGATCAGTATACAGGAGGCACGATCCAGAGGTAGCATAACAGGAGCAGAGGCAGAGGCAAGATACAGGGTTATGAGTTACTGTCATACCTACATGACAGAGTTGAGGCAGATAATTAGGATCAGATGATAAGCTGAATCAGGTAGCAGAAGGAGATAGAATACAGTAGTAGATGAGATGTAGAAATACGGAGCAGATGATAGGCAGAAATACATGCAGAGGAGAGGAGAGGCAGAGTACAGGAGCAGAGCAGAGGCAGAGTACAGGAGCAGTGGAGAGGCAGAGTACAGGAGCAGAGGAGAGGTAGAATACAGGAGCAGAGGAGATGCATTGTACAGCAGTGGTAAAGGTGCCGCACAATATATTAGGATAGTAGAGGTAACATATGAGAGTATAGTGAGTACTTACTCATCTTCACACCTGGAGAGAGAAACTAATCCGAGCAAAAGTATAAGGAAAAGAGACAGGAAATCCATGTTAGTTCTGTCAAAAATGTATTTTGAAAAGACACTAAAACTTGAAAAGAATAGAAAATTTTTAATTTTGCAACAATTTTTTTTTTTTTACAAATCTGTTTTATATCTGTCTGTAGATGAGTTTAAATAAAATAACTGTCTAAAGCCAAGACATAAATGTTCAGTAACTTTTCAGCAAACTTTGCATTAATTAACATTACAAGTGAAAACTGGAAACCTTGTAGTCAGGGGGGAGGGGGAGTCCCAGCAGTTCTGCCTCCACTCACCAGCAATGAATGGATTGTAAACTTCCAGACGTGACAGACAGAGCCGGCAGATGGGAGATGACACGTCACATAATACACAGATACAGAGTTATCCCTCATATTCACACAATGATCTAAAGATTCCTGTAACGTTTGTTGGAAGGTCGGGGAGAGATTACACCGGTCTGTCCCGATCTTCTTGGAGAACATATAAATCCCCCCTCCCCCTCCTGTATCTGTATATTACTATATTATCAATAATTTACCATTTACTATCAGTTTGTACAGGATAGAAGTCATATAAAAGTGTCCTGTGCATAAAATACATAAAATATAGGTAAAACCAGATAAAGCAGAAATCCCCATCATACCCTGTGCTCCCGGAGATGCTGGATAGACGAGGGCTGACACCTATATGGGAGGCCCATACGGGGGTTAATATAGCAGCTACTGGGGGGAGGGACCATGAATCTACATTAATGACTGAGCGGTAAACACCATCTTCTGTTTATTCTTCTAATGAACACGGATATAATTTGGGTCATGATGTAGAGTAGACGACGTGGAGTAAATAACGAGGACATAGATATTGTATTATTCCGCATCATACGACATTCATCACAAGTCAGGTCAGTTATCCGAAAACAAGTTATTTAGATCAGGTGGAAGAGAATCCTGGACCTGTACAGTATATAGGAATAGATATCACAGCTATTAAAGGGGTTGCATGGGATTTTGTAGCACTGGGGGTAAGAATAATAAAGAGCTTATACTCACCTGCTCCGCTGCTCCTGTTCGGCCTTAGTGCTGCATGTTCCCGGCAGCCTATGTACAAAGGCCAACAGCAAGGACAATCTCTTGCCTGCTACAGCAGGAGTATTAGGCTGTAGCTGGTGCAGGGCAGTTGACATGACATCACCTCCAGTCACTGTACAGAGGATAACGGAGATGGCTGTACCGGAGCACCAGAGGAGGGGACTATCATTTTCTTAACCCCAATGCAAAGTAGGTTTTTTTATTTTTAAAACCCTATAATGTTGTGCTGTGGGTCCATAACAAATTCCTCTTCTGATAGGAGGATAAATCCACTAAGAATCGCCAGTTGAATCTGCATAAATTCTGCTTTGAATTCTCATGCCTTATATTCGGCCCTGGCCATTGGGTACAGGAAAGTGGATACCAGTGCACATGAAACCTATGAGCCTTTTGTAATGTCCTGGATTTGGGGTCATTAAAAAAACCTAAAAAGCAAAATTTCACATCACTTTTGATGCTTTGGGAAAGTTTCCAGTCCTGTATTCAGTAGTGAGCTGATCCCAGTCACGCGAATATCATTGAGAAATTATTTTATTAACATTTTGATGTAAAAAGGAAGTAATATTTCGGTTTTTCATCTCAGACCTTCTTCAGACACAATGGGGCACATTTACTAAGGGTCCCGCTGCGCACTTTTGTCCGACTGTGCAATTTTATCGGGGATTACACAGCTTGCATAGGTATTTAACAAGTGTCTGTGCTGGGATTGTGTTGCGCGCAATCGGATTGCGCTGATTCCATGCAACACAATTAAGGGGGCGTGGCCGTCGGACGATCCGACTGATTCGGACTGAGCGCGGAATTTAACTTTCAAATTGTGTTGCAAGACAATGCACTTACCTGCACCAGGAAAAAGAGGGTGAACTCCGGTGGACCTCAGCACAGCAGCGACACAGGAAGGAACTCGGACGCACAATGTTAGTGAATCGCGCCGAATCCACGTCGGACAACGCACCGCGAGATTGCGACTGGACCAGGTAAGTAAATCTGCCACACTGTGTCTGAACATGGCCTGAGATATAACCATGAAATGTCACTTCCTGGCTGCATTTAAATTATAATAATTGCTCTGGGATCATCTTATTATCACTATTACACAATCTATGCTGTGGTTATCCTGCTGGAGTAGACCCAGGAGGACTGATCACCACTCTGCGCTGTGTAACTCAGATCCAGCATTCCCAGAAGCATAACCCATGTTTCAACAAGCTTTTCCCCTAAAAATCCCTCCTAGTATACCCCTCCCCTCCCTTATTCCCCCTCCCATTCCCTTCCCTTATTCAATCCTACCTCATCCTACCCCTTATATACTCAATGTAGACATTGATCAAACCTTTTTGAGCTTTTTGATCATGCGCCAGGAATTAGTGCGCCTCCCTGCACTGATCCAACAGTTCACCATGTTTTTGGTGGTGCATCTTTACATAGGGCGTGCAAAGCTATTTAAAAGTTCAATACCGTGCTCGGTCCGAATCAGTCGGACCGTCCGACGGAACGCCTCCTACTTTGTGTCGCATGGAGGCCAGCGCAGCTGCGTCACAAAAGGGTTGCATGCAACACAATCCCGGCGCACACACTTCTTATATACCTGTGCAAGCCATTTTAGCAATGAAGAACGTGAACAGTCTGACTAAAGTGCGGCGCAAAGCCCTTAGTAAATGTACCCCATTTTCTTTTGTATGAGATAAAATTAAAATTTAACTAAATGGAAATCTTGTGTGTAATATTTTGAATTGTGCATATTCATGTAATTTATTGATTTTTACAGTATACTGTCTGGTGTTAATGCAGGCTGCTCCATTGGCTAGCTCCCTTAAACTTTCCAGAGGCAGAAACCTAAAGTCTATAAGTTTTGGCTGAGCCCAGGGTTCTGGGTCTCTGTCCTGAGATTTCTGGGAGAACACATCTCTGCCCGATTGTGCTGCTGATATTGCAGGAGATTCCTCCAGCCCTGCAGACCACTACTTCAGGGGAGGAAGCAGGAGACAAAGAAGGGTTATCCACAGCCAAATCGGGCAGCAATTTCTATGCCATCAGAGTGGCCACCAATCTTCTCTATAAATGACTTGGTCATTATGATTTGATTTTATGTCATGTTGGTGGGGGAGACAATTTTTCATGGACACCAGAATGATGCATCCTGGTCCTGACAGAATTACAAGAATCCATTTAGGGCTTTATATATCGGGAGGTGACCTTATCTTACACAACAAGTCATAAAGACAAGATCAGTGCCGTGTTATTGTAGGTTTCTGCAGTTCCCCTTCTAGTTGGTTGCTCGTCTATAGTTGTGTGGATGGAGATGGAGTGCGGTCAGGAAGGTCCAGGCCGCTCTCCCACCTCGGCTTCATAATCTACATTGTATAAACATGTTTTCAGAACCGACTCACGACAAATGTCATAAGATCTGCAGATGTCACTATGAGGGAGACAATATTTGTACATGAGCTCAGACAAGTAATATCTGATGTGTATTCTACATCATGAGACCCATAATCCCCCCCGAGCGAGAAAACGATAAACAGAATCATCTCGTCTACAGTTCTGTCCTTAACTCCTTAACACCTCCATGACATGTGATGGATCTATACATCCTGGTGTCATTCTGGATGTATGGAGGGGTTTCCACAGACTGAGCCCCCTACATACATAGCAGGTGTCTGCTGTATTATACACCCACTGCCAACCACAGGCAGATTGTCACAGATCTTCTATTCACCATACACTGCAGTAGGTGGTATACGATCAGACCCCCTTAGGTTTCACGTACCCTAAGAGGCTTACACAAACAGTAAATGAAAATTTAATACAATTCTAAATTACCGTTTATACTCGAGTATAAGCCGCATTTTTCAGAGCAAAAATTGTGCTTAAAAACCCAACTTGGCTTATACTCGAGTCTATTAAAAAAAATTAACACTACTCACCTTTCCGATGCCCCCCACAAGTCCGCTCCTTGCTTTGGACGCTCCAGTGCCTCTTTGGGTTCTTTGGGTGCTTTAGCTCCTCTTCAGGACCACAATGACGTCAGCAAGAGGCTGATATCATTTTGTGTGCTGGCCGTGTGCAGGGACCCAAAGGGCCCAGAGAGGAGCTGAAAGACCCGAAGAGGACAGGAAGAGGCACCGGAGCATCCAAAGCAAGAAGAGGATCACCGGGGGTATCGGAAATGTGAGTACAGTGTTCATTTTTCTTAATTAAAGGCTTGGAATAATAGGGGCAGGGGATGGATGTTTATATACTGGGGGGAATGGGCAGGCTATATACTGGACAACAGGGGCTGGTAGGCTACATACTGGGGGGATGGGCTGGCTGGCTATATACTGGACGGCAGGGGCTGGTAGGCTACATACTGAGGGGGATGGGCTGGCTATATACTGAAGGAGTTGGAAGGCTATATTCTGGACAGCAGGGGCTGGTAGGCTATATACTGGGGGATATGGGCTGACTGGCTATATACTAGGGTCTTGCTGGCTATATACTTGCTGGAAGCTATGACCAATGCATTTCCCACCCTAGGCTTATACTCGAGTCAATAGGTTTTCACAATTTTTTGTGTTACAAATATATACCTCGGCCTATACTCAAGTATATATAGTAGGTAAATAAAGAAAACATAAATGTGTATAATTCGGTGATGTGTGCCTATTGTTTTTTTGTGCCTTTTTTTAAAAAAAATGGTAGCACAAAAGTTGCAGAAGTCTCAACTTTTACCTACATCTGAGCAGTACTAGAGTTTATTTGTACTAAAATTGCACCATTTTTATACGTCCACATCTGGATTTCAAAGATATATCAAGTGCAGCACTGAAAAACTCTTGTGCATCTAACTCTGCTAGGCGTGTGAAAAAGCTGCACAAATTTGGCCCAAAGATGCAAATGTGCCATAAAAGTCGCAGTTAACAGAAAAAAAGAAAAGATACAGTAAGATAAGATAAATGACCCCCAATGAGTTACATCTTTGCCTGTGTATTGCTGAGGATGCTATTTTATGCCAAGGCAATGGATTCTCACATAAGGTCTTGTGGATCAGTGCTCTTTGCCTGCTATAGTCTTATACAGTATGACAGCTGTGTTATTCTGTTATTATGTAATCTGGTATCTTTGACCCCTTGTATTCTTGACTATCCATTTGCCTAGTGATTTTGTGCTGTATTTTCCTCAATGTACTGACCTGTATTTGGCGACTATCCAAACTATTCTGTTTGTATTGTCTTTTCTTTGTCTCTCTTTTTACACTTTGGAGCAGGTAGGGAACGTCAACTTGTTGTCTAATTACCAGGGAAGTAGGAAGGGGACAGCTGAAAAGGAGGTTTAAAAACCATAGTGGAAAAAATGACAAAAAGCCTGTTTTTTCATATTTTTAGTCATTTGTCTGCTAATTCTCCAAAAATCACCCTTTTAAGTTAAAGTCTCACATGTCATGAAATAAAATGTGACAAAATGTGATATAGACATTCAGGTACCGAGGACCCTTAGTTCTGAAAGGGTTAAATAATATCAGCGTCAGATTGGGGCATCGCGCATACGATCCATTCCTGTAACTCTCTTTTCATAAAATTTCTGATGTTCCACTTCACGTTCCTGTTCTTCTCGTTTCTGTTCTTCACGTTCCTCTTCTTGTTCCTGTCTTGGAGACAACAGAAATTTAGTATAACAAGTTCCACCAGACTGAACAGAGAGTGTGATATTCTGCACCACCATTGGATACTAATGTTTTTAAACAGTTTTTAAAAAGAAACCCACTGGACGGACAGGTTCAGGGGGGCTCTTGATCCTGTTACTCTGCCTCTCCTCTCCTCTGCCTCCGTG
>WNYA01000304.1:153000-174186 GCA_019512145.1 Engystomops pustulosus | reverse complement strand
AAAATACAGGAGCAAAGGAGAGGCAGAGTACAGGAGCAGAGAAGAGGAAGAATACATGAGCAGAGAAGAGGCAGAATACAGGAGCAGAGGAGAGGGAGAGTACAGAACCAGAGAAGAGGCAGAGTACAGGAGCAGAAGAGAGGCAGAGTACAGGAGCAGAAGAGAGGCAGAGTACAGGAGCAGAAGAGAGGCAGAACACAGGAGGAGAGGAGAGGCAGAATACATGAGCAGAGGAGAGGCAAAATACAGGAGCAAAGGAGAGGCAGAATACAGGATCAGAGAAGAGGGAGAATACATGAGCAGAGGAGAGGCAGAATACAGGAGCAGAGAAGAGAGAGGATACAGGGAAAGAGGAGAGACAGAATAGAGGAGCAGAGGAGAGGCAGAATACAGGAGCAGAGGAGAGGCAGAATACCGGAGCAGAGAAGAGGTGGAGTACAGGAGCAGAGGAGAGGCTGAGAACAGGAGCAGAGGAGATGCAGAAAACAGGAGCAGTGGAGAGGCAGAATACAGGAGCAGAGGAGAGTCAGAGTACAGGAGCAGAGGAGCGGCAACATACAGCAGCAGAGAAGAAGCAGAGAACAGGAGCAGAGAAGAGGCAGAGTATAGAATGACAGGAGAGGCAGAGAACAAGAGCAGAGAAGAGGCAGAAAATAGTAGCAGAGGAAAGGCAGAATACAGGAGCAAAGTAGAGGCAGAGAACAGGAGCAGAGGAGAGGCGAAGTACAGTAGCAGAGGAGAGGCAGAGTACATGAGCAGAGGAGAGGAATTATACAGGAGCAGTGGAGATGCAGAATACGGGAGCAGAGGAGAGGCAGAGTACAGGAGCAGAGAAGAGGCAAAATACAATAGGAGAGGAAAGGCAGAGTACAGGAGCAGAGGAGAGGCAGAGTACAGGAGCAGAGGAGAGGCAGAATACAGGAGCAGAGAAGAGGCACAATACAAGAGGAGAGGAAAGGCAGAATACAAGAGGAGAGGAAAGGCAGAGTACAGGAGCAGAGGAGAGGCAGAGTACAGGAGCAGAGAAGAGGCAGAATACAGGAGCAGAGGAGAGGCAAAATACGGTAGCAAAAGAGAGGCAGAGTACAGAAGCTGAGGAGAGGAGAGGAGGAGTATAGGAGCAGAGCACAGGAGAGGCAGAATGCAGGAGCAGAGAAGAAGCAGAGTACTTGAACAGAGGAGAGGCAGAATGCTCCTGTGTTACTGACACCTGCTTATGTAGTGAACCAAGGGTCTGATCCCTGCACCTTTGTACTGACCCTGAGCTTCATGAGATGCTCGTTGCTGACCGCTTATGTCCTGGCTGATCTCCTGCTCCGGTGTACTCTACCCGGCTTATATCTGACCACGGCTGATCTCTCCTGCTCCTGTGTACTGACCCTGCTTATGTCGGACCACGGCTGATCTCCTGCCCGGTGTACTGACCCTGCTTATTCTGACCAATGGCTTCTCCTGACACCTGTGTACTGACCCTGCTTATATCTGACCATGGCTGATCTCCATGCTCCTGTGTACTGACCCTGCTTATATCTGACCATGGCTGTCTTCCTGCGACCTGTGTACTGACCCTGCTTTATCTGACATGCTGATCTCCTGCTCCTGTGTACTGACCCTGCTTATATCTGAACCATGGCTGATCTCCTGCTCCTGTGTACTGACCCTGCTATATAGCTGACCAGGCTGACTCCTGCTCCTGTGTACTGACCTGCTTTTATATCTGACCATGGGGCTGATCTCCTGAACCTGTGTACTGACCCGGCTTATATCGACCATGGCTGATCTCCTCGCCTGTCACTGACCTGCTTATGGTCTGACCATGCTGATCTCCCGCACTGTGTAGCGGACCCTGCTATATCCGTCCATGGCTGATTCTCCTGCAGCCTGAGAAAGTGTTATTTTTTTTGCCAATCCATCTGTCTGAGTACTGGGCACTATGTAATACAGCAGTCTTCCCACTGGTTATTCGGGCTCCCTTTTCTTGTGGCCTGGAGGCAGCCGGGCCCAATACTGAGTGGCTGGCAGTTGCGGCCTAGCGCTGATGTCACGGGTGCTTGGTAGTGGGGAACCGGAGGGCTGTCCTACAGCCTGGCAGTCTCCATCTGTGTGTGCGCAAGAAATAAGGAGTGAGATGTGATTACTGGTCTCCCTGGGGGCACCCCTTTATGTCTGTAAGATGATCCCTGGGTAATGGATGGGGAAGCCCGTGGTGGTAGACACCGTCGCCAGGGATCAACGGAGCAACGTTGTGCTAATGAACAGTTCTTTATTGAACAGCAATAGCAGGCAGGCCAGAACAGCTCAAACAGCAGATTCATATTCTGGTTACTGGAGTGGTCATGGATAGTGGTCCACAGGAATAATGCATCAGCCTCGTAGAGAATGCAGCTAGGATGGGCTGTGTCCAAACTGTGAAGCTAGCAGCTCTGGATTAGAGTCTCCTCACTCAGTTCCTGGGATTGGTATCTGTGACAGCACGAAGTTTGTATTGAACACTGTCTCCTCTGTTTCACTCTGGGATTAAACAAGACCCATGTGCTCCCACTGCACACAGGTTTTTAACTCTTCCTGGTGAGGTGGTAGCACCCCTCAATCACACTCCAGTTTACAGTGCAGCCACATAATTGGATAACTTACTTACCCACCATTAACTGTTGCCTTTCGAGGCAGAGTCTACAGCTGCTATTTACCCTGAGTTCATCCTGGCATTATCTCTGGGTGAGTTGCACAGATCCTGACAGGGAGAGGGCGCTGTTCTCAACTACCACCTTGCTATACGTTGGCAGGGGTGTGCACTTGCTTTTTTTTGGCTAGGATTGAAAAAGAAAAAGAGATGAATATATGGGAAGATAGATAGATAATAGGAGAATAGAGATAATATAATAGATAGAGATACTAGACAGCTTGATCTGTATGTCCTTTTTATGACAGAATGGCCCAGACTTGCAGCTTTATTATGGTCAATCACAGGCAGGGAAGCATTTTCATCAGCCTGCCACTGTGCTCCGCTCTTCTGTTCCTGATGCTTTTTGTTTTCCCCTCCCCTCAGCCAGATCTCGACTGCCAGACTAAGTTGTCTCTGCTTTCCTCCCCTCACAGAGCAAGTGCATCTCCTCCACAGAGCTGTCTGGTATGCAGGTCACACATCACTGGTCATAATCAGCCTTTGTGGACCAAACACAAACCTCTGAAGACGCTGCTCCCCATCCATCAGGAGGGCTTCTGCTCAGGGGGCAGGGCTCCTCTTCCCCTGCCACGCTGCCCGGCCGCCCATGTGTGTTTTCCGCCACAATGGGGACAGCCCATCGGAAACTTCTCCAGCAGATTGTATGGACCAGTCAAACCCCTGGTATTTCAGATGCTTTCAGTGTTTTATGTGGTGCTAGGTTGGCCCCCCATACATGCTTATGTGCTAGGTCCAATACCATTTGGCGCTAATGGCTGGAGTACAATTAATTGCTCCCGGGTTTCCTGTGCACCAACTCGGTACAATAATTCCTGATTATCCACAACTCAAACAAACAACTTATTGGCACCGTGGGTGCTGTGGTACTTCACATTTATAATTTCTACAACTTTTCCTGGTGTCGACCAGAGTGGGGTCCTGGAGTGTGCGATACCAGTTGTCACGGATACCTTCCAATCCGACAACGCGCCCTGTCAAACTACCTCCTCCAGCTTTTGGGAGTGGGGGCGCCCACTCCAGCCTTACCCCTCCACGCCATTAATAACATGTCCAGTACGCTGGTGTCTATGCTAGCTAAGGCCAAACATAACAAACCGACTACTCCTCAGACAATCCAGGCTTTAACATGTACTTTTCATCTGCCTTAGGACAACTATCGCTCTCCCAAACTTCTCACTTTCTTCGACAAGTGCTGCGGCTTCATTCACCTAAGGATCCACGATTTCATTGCTGCGCGCCGAATTGCCCCGGCACACGGACAGAATCAATTGGGCGGCATCATGCCGCTTGCACTCCGGACCCCCCGAACACCGCTCCCGGTAAACCCTCCGTACCCCCCCCTGCTCCGCTCAACCCTCCTCCCCCCCCCCTCCTCCTGCTAACCCCCTTTCCCCCCCTGGTCGCGTAGCCTCCCAATCCTGGATGACATAGCCAAACCGGCCAGACCTCTCCGACTCGATAAACAGTATTTTCGTTGTATTTTCGCACTTTAAAAATTCATCTCTCTCGCCCGCCTGTTTTGCTTTTTCGAATAGCCATGAACTCGCCAGATCACGCCAGGCCTCCTTCCTCCACTCCTCCGCCATTACGCATTACCTTTTGCCGTCAGCATCCGTTGGCTGTCTCTTTAGTTATTCGTCCTGTTAACTACGCCTGTCCCCGCTGTGGATGCATATCTGCTGTCTCCCGGTGACGACTAGAGGTAGTGCGTGGGCTTCTTGTTCGTAGGTGCATCTATTCCGCGTCTAGGGTGTTGCTTGTGATAGTGTAGGCAGTGTGTTGCGATTCTTACGACCGGCCCTGGGGGTCTGTGGCTCATGAGTTTTGTATTTTACTGTGTGTTGGTTCGTATGGTGCTTGGTCACGGTGGTGGGCTGCGTGGCATTTAGGATCCAGTGAACATATTGTGAGTATTGCAGGATTGTGCCTTTGTCTTCGGTGCCACCTACCCACCCCACACGTAGCGTTGTGGGAGACTTATGGTGTTGCCCTTTGTGTAACTTCTTCCGCCGAGTAACTGTCTTTTTGGTATTAGTTGTGTGGAGCGTTTATGTTCTGTTTTTTTTTGGCTGCGGCTTTGCTGCATTATTAGTGCAGCTAGAAACATATTGGTGCAGTAATTTGCGGGAGACTTGTGTTTAGCTCTTAGTGACACACATACCATCCCCCTAAAACACCGAAGTGGACAATTTATAGGGGTTTTGATTTTACTTACCCGATCTGGCTGATTTATTTTTTACGTTATTTTTTTTAGAACTCACAGTAATCTGCAAACATGTGGCTGATGTGGCTAGAAATAGCCATAGGCGAACCCAACGGCTTTATTAGGCCTACAATAGCTTATATTTTCCTTTTTTTTGGTGCTTGTGGCTGCTTGGCATTAGTATTGTTCGGTACCGTGCGTGAATTTGCTGGGAGGTTGTGACCGTTGGTTTAGTCTTAGTGACACATATCCACTCAAACCGAAGGGGACAATTATAGGGCTGATTGAATAGCTCAGTCTGCTAATATTTATTTTAGTTATTTCTTTAAACTCAAAGTCACTGGCAAAGCAAATCCAGTGTGTGCTGTCAGTGTAGGTTGAAACTAGCCATAGCAATAGGATAGGCCATTGTTTTTTGTTTAAAAAAACACACAAAAACACAAAAAAAAAATTTGAAGTTACACTTTAATTTTGAAATGTTTAAAACCGAGGGGCTAGGGTAGAGGACGAGGGCGTGACGTGGGCGTCCAACTACTGCAGGTGTCAGGCCGTGTCCTGGGCGGGGTGATACACCACCTGCTTATGAGGGAGCAGGGGAACGCCGCAGAGCTACACTCCCTAGGTTATCTCATGTCCTCAGTTATGGGACTCGTGTTAGGGCACTGTTGAAGGCCAGAGACAGTGCAAGAGTGATGTCGTGGATTGCGGACATGCTTCTAGCCATTTGGTCCACCAGCATCTCTTCCACGCAGTCCACCCATGTCACCGAAATCAGCACTCTCCTCCAGCTCCTCCACCTCAGCCTCCTTCCCCCAGTCTGCCCCTCCCGCAAAATTGGCATTTTAACCGCATACTCTGAGGAACTTTTTTCTGTTCTGGACCCTTCCCACAGTCACAAACCACTTGTCCGGTTGCTGCTGAGCAATTTCCGATGCCTCCCGGTTTCCCAAACCGGTCGCAGTCTGTGGGTGATATGACATTATTACATAGTGGAGGAAGTGTGTTAAGAGGTGTCGACGATGAGGAGACGGTTTGTCATACAGTGGGTAAGTTGTTTGTCAGGCAGGAAGTCCGAGGGAGAGCAGACTGGGATCGGAGGATGATGAGTGGACAGACCCAAGCTGGGTTATAGGCCGGGTGAACACAGTGCTTCTGAGACGAGGCGAGTCCTATAGCAGAACAGGTTGGAAGAGGCAGTGGTGGGCCAGACGGAGAGGCAGGGCCAAGCTGGTGCATAAGCGCCAAATGTTGCCGTAGTCAAGCTCCCGTGGCGAGGGCTAGATTTTCAGAAGTCTGGAGGTTCTTTAAAGAAACACCGGATGATGACGCGACGGAACTGTGGTGTGCAACCTTGCCAAACCAGGATCAGCAGGGGTTCCACCACTACTAGCTTACTACCACCAGTATGCGCAGGCATATGAATGCTAAACAACCCACTCAATGACCAAGCCCGTTCACCTCTCCGGGCCGCACACCATGCTCCTTCCCCTGTGTCATCGCTAGTCAGCCCCCTGCCCAGACCACGGCCCAAACACCCCCGTGCGAAAACCCCCATCTCCGCTCCCACGACCTCCACACAGCCACCGGCGTCAGCTCTCGTTACCACCAGACGCTGGAGCGCAAAAGGAGTATACGGCAAAAAGCCCACAACACACGCCCAAGCCCTCAACGTCCACATCTCCAAGTTGACTTAGCCCTGGAGATGCTTCCTATAGGCTGGTAGAGACCGAGGCCTTTCGAACTTCAACTGTCAGCGGCGGCCGCCGCTCGGTATTCGGTCCCCATCCGCCACTACTTTTCCCGATGTGCCTTCCCAGCCCTGCCAACCGTGCAGAGAACATCATCCGTGCCCTGACCACACGCCGTTTCTGACAAGGTCCACACCTGACCACAGACACGTGAACGAGTGCTCAGCAGGGCCACTATATATCGCTGACGGCACATTGGGTTAACTTGTGGGCTGGGACCGAGTCTGACCCTGGGGCTGGTCATATACTGCCGACGCTGAGGATTGCGGGCCTACCTCGGTCCGGTCTCAAAGGCCTACTATGCCTCTCCTCCTCCACCCCTCCTCCCCCCTCCTCCTCCTCCGATTACCATCAGTGGGCATGCGCCATCAGTCGGTAGCTCTAGGCACAGCAGCAGTGCCGTCGCTAGAGACCAGCAGGCGGTGCTCAAACTGCTGAGCCTAGGGCGATAAAAGCACACCGGCCCAAGCTTTACAGGCATCACGGCGCAGACCGATCTGTGGCTGGCACCCGCTGAACCTGAAGCCCAGGCATGGTTGTGTGTGACAACGTCGTAACCTGGTGGCAGCTCTGCAACCGGCAGACTGACACATGTGTCATGCCTGGCCCATGTGTTAAATCTCATGTTCAGCGTTTCCTCAAGACCTAACCCCAATCTGTCTGATTTTGCTCACGAAGGTGCGCCTGCATCTGTGCGCATTTCAGGAAGTCCAGCACGATGCTGGCCACTCTCAGGGCAGCGCAGCGCCGCCTCCAACTGCCCCTCCACCGACTGTTGTGCGACGTGCCCCGAGGTGGAATTCAACATTAACCATGTTATCCAAGTTTACCAGCAGCGCAGAGCGATTGTAGACTGCCAGATTCAACTTCCACCAGAACTGGCAGTCAGGTCAGTCAGCTTCCTCAAGTCTACAATGACTTCTTTGTCGCCACCCACCTGCTGTGTAATCCACAAATATACTGGCAAACTTTATCATTTACCGATATTAATTTCAGCCGCTTCTGTGCGCATCTGGTTTCCATGCCCCTCACCCCGCCGAAACCCAAACTTATAAGAACGCTACACAGTTGCTCTTATACAAAAGGTTCTTAGAAGTGCGTTTTGGGAGTAGCCGACAGACAGGGGCTTGATAGGCAGCGAAAGCTCGCCTGGCAGCGGAGCGCCAGCTCCATCCCAGAAGATCCAACTAACATAGTTTTAAACTGCAGCACCTTTATTCTACTACTAGTTCACTGCTCCATACATCGTCCCCTTATCAAACGAGCTGTGTCAGCAGAATTTTCAGGTGTTTTCACACCAATACATAGTGGAAACGCGGCCCATCTGTCGCCGCCATACTGGAGACCTGAATTGCAATCATAGCAGCGCATATGGGCCCCATACTGTCGCTCTTATCAGGAACCATTTCCGTAAAAACAATTAAAAATAGAACCACTATGCTATTCCATTATTCCTAGGTGGAAATATTCAAACACCCCGCCTGCTTTGAAAATTATAATTTTTTCAAAGTAAACGCCTTCTGGCCCCCAGGCCCATTTGGGTGGGGAGAGCCGAAGACAGGGCTTGGACAGGCGAAAGCTCGCCTGGCAGTGGACCGCCTGCTCCATCCCAAGATTGGCAGCCGCAGAGGCATCCATGCATGCTGCCCCTGCTGTTTCCTGTCCTTTTGGCCTCCACGACCTCCACAGCGTCCACCATGTCTCATTTCAACTCTCTATACCCCAGACTCTGGAGCTCGAGAGGAATGCAGCACCATCACCCTTATCAAACGAGCTTGTCAGGGCAAGAATTTTCGGTGTTTCACCAGATACCTAGTGGAACTGATCGGCCCATCTGTCGCCCGCCATGCTGGAACCTGAAGTTGCAAATCAGAGCAGCGCAATATGAATGCCCATACTGTCGCTCTTAATCATGGAAGTCGTCTCCATGGGCTCCTCCACATGTGTCCCCTTATCAAAAGAGCTGTGTCAGGCTCATTTTTCGGGTGTTTTCACCAGATTCTTATGGAACTTGGTCACTATGTCGCCACCATGCTGTGTTATCGACTAAATCTATAAAACCGTCAACCTTTTGTTCCATAGGAAATCATTTCAGCTCTTCTTGCTCACCTCCTTTGGTGAAACCTGAGTCCGGTTAGGGTATGCGTCCAGGACACTCTCTAGCCTGCCGTCTGCTGCCGCTGCCTCGAATCTGCATGCCGTCCCTAAGTGTTCAGGGTCATTATTGGATGTTTAGATCCTATCTAGCCTCATTATGACACTCTGTCATGGCCATGCTGTTGCCCATAATTTTGGCATAATGGTGCGATTAAGCAGCCTCAGAGCATCCATGCTTGCTCCCCTGCTGTTCTCTGTCCATTTCCGTGGTGTTTCCACCTTTCTGAGGTTCCCATGGTGTTGGCCAAGCTTCCGTGCAAGCCTTGGTCCCCTTGAAAAAGCTCGAGTCTCCCATTGACTTCAATTGGGTTCGTTATTCGGACGAGCACTCAAGCATCGGGAAAGTTCATTCGAATAACAGTACCCAAGCATTTTATGTTCTCGCCATCTCTAGCTGCTCACCAACATCATTTGCATCAGACTCCAACGCAGATCTCACTAGTCTTCCCTTGAGGACCGGGGCATGGAGCTGGAGCCAAGGAAACCCAGAAGAAGAGCTGATGTGAGCAGGAGATCAGCCATGGTCAGATATAAGCAGGGTCAGTACACAGGTGCAGGAAATCAGCCATGGACGGATATAAGCAGAGTCAGTACACAGGAGCAGGAGATCAGCAGTGGTCAGACATAAGCAGGGTCAGTACACAGGTGCAGGAGATCAGCCGTGGTCAGACATAAGCAGGGTCAGTACACAGGAGCAGGAGATCAGCAGTGGTCAGACATAAGCAGGGTCAGTACACAGGAGCAGGAGATCAGCCGTGGTCAGAAAAAAGCAGGGTCAGTACACAGGTGCATGAGATCATCCGTGGTCTGACATAAGTAAGGTCAGTACACAGGTGCAGGAGATCAGTCGTGGTCTGACATAAGTAAGGTCAATACACAGGAGCAAGAGATCAGCCATGGTCAGATATAAGTATGGTCATTTCACAGGAGCAGGAAATCAGCCGTGGTTAGACAGAAGCAGGGTCAGTACACAGGTACAAGTAATCAGCCGTGGTCAGACATAAGCAGGGTCAGTACACAGGTGCAGGAGATCATCCATGGTCAGTTTTAAGCAGGTTCAGTACACAGGAGCAGGAGATTAGCCGTGGTCAGACATAAGCAGGGTCAGTAAACAGGAGCAGGAGATCAGCCGTGGTCAGACATAAGCAGGGTCAGTACAAAGGAGCAGGAGATCAGCCGTGGTCAGACATAAGCAGGGTCAGTACACAGGTGCAGGAGATCAGCCATGGTCAGACATAAGCAGGGTCAGTACACAGGAGCAGGAGATCAGCCGTGGTCAGACATAAGTGCAACATCCCCCACCGGGGCCGAGCCTTTTCTTGGGGCCTGGAGACAGCCGGGGCCCACAGTACCTGAGTGGCTGGCGGTTGCGGCCTAGGCACGCTAGTGTCACGGTGCTTGGTATGGGGAACCGGAGGGCTGTCCTACAGCCTGGCAGGTCTCCAGCAGGGTGGTGTTGGCAAGAAATGATGAGGGAGAGGCTGCTATAGCGGTTCTCCCTGGGGCAACCCTTTAGTGTCTAGAGTATGAGTCTCTGTGTGGTGGACAGGGTGCCCGTGATGGTGACAGCTGTAGTAGCAGGGACCAAACGGAGGCAGACATTGAACAAAAATAACTTACAGTTCTTTATTGGAACTGACAGGAACAGTAGCAACGTGCCTTGACAAATGGTAGAATGATGGAGTTGCAGTTGGAGGGAGCCACAGGAATGGATCACCAGCCTGGATGCAATGGCAGGCTGGGAGATAGCTGTGTTCTAGAAGGAAGCTTCAGCTTGTCCTGGGTTGCTCCAGATATCACTCTTGAAGGTAGGATGATACCCCTTTCCTCTCACTAACTAACTCACTACACTCTTCAGGCAGGGAGCTGAGCTCTCCTGCTCTGGTCTGGTGCTGCACTGGCTCTTCTGAGTCTGACTGAGCTCTTCCCCAGCTAACTCTGATCTGTACTGGATTAACTCTAGTCTTCTTCTCTCCCTAGAACTTTCCTGACCAGGGGTTTTATTACTCCCACTGGTCAGGTGGTGGTTCCTCCTCCAATCGCATCCCAGCTTACAGATACAGGGTATAAACACATGTGATTGGTTAACACAGATTACATCACATTTAACACTTAACTCCTGCCTTACCAGGCAGGATCTACCGCTGCAGTGCTCATCTGTGTTATGTAGTTGTTATGTAGTGACATGCTGTGGGGCTGATCAGACCCTACACAGGTTGCAAGCTACATGGTGGGACGTATTCGCAACAACCCCTCTGCCTTGCATTGGCAGGGGTGTTGCATACCCCCGGGGCAGTTGAAAGAGCTGCCCTCGGCTCGACTACGGACTGGTTGGGGCGTGGAGGACCAACCGCTGGCCAGCAGCGGGGAACCTCTGGGAAGTCCGTGCATGTGATGGCCTGTAGAGGTAGATTACAAAGAAAGGCACTTCGGTGAAGTGCAGGCTACATGATCTGTAGGGACAAGCCGCCCATGGTCCTGGAGACAGGCACCTGGGTTGGTGTCGGACTAAGACAAGGACATGTGTGGGCTAAGTACGACAGTTGGTCGCTGACGCCGTTAAACCTAACTGTACAGTATGAAAGGTGTGGTGTCATGTACTGCAATCCACTCCTTGCACCAAGGCCTGTATATTTGTTATATAAACACTTCTTCCCTGGTGACAAATATATAGTGTAGATATGCATTACATTGGCATATGTGACACAATGGGGGTCATTTACTACCATTCGCGTTACTCGATTCGCGTTTTCCCGACGTGTTACCCGAATATTTCCGATTTGCGCATCGGCGCTGGCATGCATGCAACGGAAATCGGGGGGCGTGGCCGAACGAAAACCCGACGGATTCGGAAAAACTGCCGCATTAAAAAAAAAAATGTGTCGCGGAGCTTGCACTTACCTTCACTCAGCCCGGCTCGGTTTACTCCAGTGCGTCCCCTAAGGACCCGCAGTTTACGGACTACCCCCACTTACGAAGCTTCGGTTTGAGGCATAAGATAGCGGTTAGGGTTTACATAGAGATGGTCCAACACAGTCACACTACAATCTGAAATGCCTATAAAAGGTTAGTGCAAACTACTGACATAAATTGACAGCGTGCAAACATATTTTTTGTAAACTCTCATTGGCTTAGGAGCCCAATGGGTACACATCTTATAACATTAACGTTACAGGAACAGAGGTAGGCTACTTGGGGTAGCAGGATATGAAAATGTCTCTTTACCTAAAAAGGGAAAGGCATAAAGAGTGCAAGCAAAATGTCCGTACCTAAAAAGGAAGGCATTAGTGCAATACGATAAATCAATAAAGTAGCAACTTTTCCTGGTAGTATCTGGCAAAAGTCTCACAGAAGGTCTTTAATAGCAAAGTCCATCTTCTGGGTACAGCCCTTGATGTGGGGAAAAGTGCAATAAAAGAATAAAGGGTCTCCTCTATGTGTAGAGGGACACAGTCCTTTGTAGGAATCTCTGCTGTGGCAGAGGAAGGGGTGCTATCATAGCACATGACAGTGGGCAGTTCAAGGTATGTCTCTTGACTCAGATAATTAAATGGGGGAAAGAGTCTCAGGAAAGTTTCTGGCTCTATGGGTTAGGTGGGTGTTCAGCCCAACTGAGATAGCAGCAGAAATAAGCAAAGCACTATTTACAATATTCACAGTACCTGAAGAAGGCTTTAAGCCCATCAGGGGTTATTCAGCATTCTCTTTTACAGCAACAGCAGGATCCGGGATCAGAACAGGATCCTGTGTAGAAGAAACAGTGGAAGCTGGCTGGGGACACCCGGTATCAGCTGCAGGTACTGCAGGCTCAGCAGCATCCTCCTGACATTCAGGGGGAGGGGCGCTGTCACCTGGGGTGTCGGCTGTCCCAGCTGGGGGCTCAACAGAGCCGGGGACCAAGGAGGGGTCCAGGAATAAGTAAATGGGAACCTGTGGCAGCCCCGCGGCTCCTTCCAGCTCCAACTCTTCTGGGGCCGGGTCATCACCCCACTGGTAGCCGGCAGGTGGAGATGGTGGTCTAGTTGGAGCCTCTGGTTAAGGCTTACCAGCCGGGATATCTTCCACCACGAAGGAACCGCGGGATCCAGCAGCGCTCCCTGCAGGGGAGACGGTGGGGGTGGTTCCCTGAATCATACCCGGCCCGTGGATGCCAATGGGGCCTGTACTCACGATGACCGTGGATGGGACATTCACATGGGTCACCGCCCGGGGACTCACCGCCGAGGATGAAGATGAGTTCGGAGACTCCGGCCACTCGTCGTTCTCGTAGAGGTCCTCACAGGACTGGTAGCGGTCATCATCAGGGTCTGGGATCCGGATCACGCCAGCTGCCCATGGTCCTGGAGGGAGAATTCTATGTACTCCCCCGGCTTCAAGTTATGAAGTCTCTCCGGCAAATCGGGCCTCTTGATGGACTGGCGGGGAATAAATACCTCCCGTCCGGTGTAGTCCTGGGTGGTGTAGTCCCTCTGATGGTCAAATTAGCGGACCATGCCGATGGTTCGATTCTGCTTTACCCAGGCGCCTTCCTTCGGCCGGCCATGTAGCGCTGGACCTCCTTCTCTTGGTGTCGCTGTTCCGAGACAGTGTCGTGGAGATGCCGGTGGAGGGCCTCACCTCGGCCTCGAGGCTGCGGAGGTGACGGCGCTGCAGATGGTCTCTCTGGAGCAGGCTCTGGTTGCGCAAATTACCGGACAGGTGCCGGAACTGGAGCGGGAGCAGCCGGAGGGTCAGGAACCACAGCAGCAGGTATGGCAGGCTGGTCGGCAGCAGCAGTAGGCCTCGATGCAGGTTGCACAGCAGGGTCCCGAATGGCAGCAGGGTTAGGCAACACAGTCTTTGTAATAAATGACAGTCTATCGTGCCAGAATAAGGCACAGAAGTATAAATCCTGTTCGTGACACCACTTGCAACGTCCCCCACCAGGTCCTAGACTTTTCTTGGGGCCTGGAGACAGCCGGGGCCCACAGTACCTGAGTGGCTGGCGGTTGCGGCCTAGGCACGCTAGTGTCACGGTGCTTGGTATGGGGAACCGGGGGGCTGTCCTACAGCCTGGCAGGTCTCCAGCAGGGTGGTGTTGGCAAGAAATGATGAGGGAGTGGCTGCTCTAGTGGTTCTCCCTGGGGCAACCCTTTAGTGTCTAGAGTATGAGTCTCTGTGTGGTGGATAGGGTGCCCGTGATGGTGACAGCCGTAGTAGCAGGGACCAGACGGAGGCAGACGTTGAACATAAATAACTTACAGTTCTTTATTGGAACCGACAGGAACAGTAGCAACGTGCCTTGACAAAAGGTAGAATGCTTTTGATGCAGTTGGAGGGAGCCACAGGAATGGATCATCAGCCTGGATGCAATGGCAGGCTGGGAGATAGCTGTGTCCTAGTAGGATGCCGCAGCTTGTGCTGGGTTGCTTCAGATATCACCCTCGAAGGTAGGATGATACCCCTTTCTTCTCTCACTACACTCTTCAGGCAGGGAGCTGAGCTCTCCTGCTCTGGTCTGGTGCTGCACTGGCTCTTCTGAGTCTGACTGAGCTCTTCCTCAGCTAACTCTGATCTGTACTGGATTAACTCTAGTCTTCTTCTCTCCGTATGCAATGAGCTCGTAGGGGTTTGTAAGGATATGGTGCATTTCGTAGGCAAATGAGGATGTGTTTGTAGGTGGTAATGCATGTACTTGTCTTGAACTGAGCTTGTTGTAGGTTGTTCTGTATGCTGGCAGCTGTTGTTGGGCTTGTCTGTATGAGCATTTAGGTTTGTATGAATTGATTGCTTGGATGTGTTGTATGTAGTTGGTATGCATGGCTGTAGCTGCTATTGATGAGCTGTAGGAGCTGATGCATGAGATATGTAGGTTGTTGTCTGCATGAAGCTGCCAGGGTTGTAGGCCATGTGACCGCTGCATGGTTTTGTGTCAGGCATGAAGATTTGTAGGTTTCGTAGGCATGAGATTTGTAGGTGTTAATGTAAGGTAGGAATGAGCTGTAGGGGTGTTGTTTGGATGAGCTGTAGGTGTCTGGATGAGCTGTGGGTCTGCAGGAGCTTGTGTAGGTAAGTTGCCCTGCGCTGTAGGTGTAGCATGGGAGCTGTTGGGTAGATTGTTAGCTGTCTTCTGCACGGAGCTATAGGTGTCTGCATGAGCTTGTAGGGTTGTTTGACGCATGAGGTAGGTGTTAGGATATCATGATGATGTGGTATATTATGCGTGCGGTTGTTGCATGAGGTGCAGATATAAGCATGAGCTGAGGTGTAGGCATGAGCTTTGTTTAGGTGTTCTGCATGAGCTGAGGTGTAGGCATGAGCGTAGTGGTACCGCATGAGCGTAGGTGACTGTATAGCTATTGGTGTCAGCAGGAGCTGTAGGTGTAGGCATGGCTGTAGGTGTCTGCATGAGCGGTAGGTGTAGGCATGTAGATGGTAGGATGTAGGCATGAGATTGTAGTGTATGCCCATGAGCTCCGAGGTGTAAGCTGAGCGGTCGGTTGGAGCATGAGCTGTGGTGTCTGCAGAGGAGCTGTAGGCATAGATCCCAACGTCCGAATTTGACGGGCTTTCCCGTTTTTCTGACTACTGCCCGCGTCAGGACAGCTACTGAGATGGAATCAGGATTTTCCCCCACAGTTCCCGGTGGCTCCCATAGTAAAGTACTTGAAAGCCAGAATCGAGAGACAGAAAGGTCATACCAGGAATCGGAGGAATCCTTTTCAGAGAGGTGTGGCTGCGGAGAGCATGGACCACGTTCATCAGCATTAGATCAGCATCTGTCAATATATGGTCACTGCATCTGCCTAGGGTCCCCAGAGCAGAGAGCAGCGGGCACGGGAATCCTTGTTCAGAGAAGGTCGGCGATATGAGGAGAGAGGGACCAACGTCTCAGGTCAGATCAGATCGGTCATATTGGTCAGGGCTTCCCAGGACACAGCTCTTATATAATTAAATTAAATAAAGTTTGGCAGGCTGAGATTCAGCACCTGGGACCCTTGCACTACAACAGGAGCTTAACTAACTGAGGATAAGCCCAGTGATACAGAGATGAGGCTTTCTGGTAACTAAGACATGTTATCATGCCAGGTTATCATTGGACACAGACGACTGCAATGAAATATAGAGATGGATCTCTCAGAGGTGTATTTTGTATTATTGGAGACTCTTAGATTATTATTATTATTATATTATTATAAATTTTATTATTTGGAGATGATTTAATAAGTGGTAAAAAATAAGAATCAATCTACATAATAATAATAATACTCCATAATAATATAATAGTTCAATAATTACATAATTTCTGAGAGAGATCCACCTATATACAAGGCTAAATCTGTGTCACAGTTGTAACAGTAGTGATATTCTTAGTCACCAAAACTCACACCCAGATTACTTACTGAGATTAGCGTCAGTGGTTGGTGCAACTGTGACATTATTATACTATGGACACTGCAGGTTTGCGTTCTAATCCCACATGAGGAAATAGCTAGTTTTTTTTATATGCAGATCAATGTTCTGATCATAATATGGTAAACATTTGGGGCTTAGACCAGGGGAGTGATTGGGGTGTGGCTTAGGGGGGATCGCCGGGCACGCTACGCGTGCAGCCATTTGTCCCTCTTTCCCTTTCACAAAATGTTGGGGAGGTATGGCTGTGGAGGTGTAGGAAGAGTTGTAGGGTTGTACATGAGCTTTAGCTGTAAAATGAGCTGTAGGTGTCTGCATCAGCGTAGTGGTAATCATGGGCTGTGGGTCTGAATGAGCTGTTTTGAGGTTGTCTAGCATGAGCTGTAGGTATGCGCAGGAGCTTGGGTGTTGGATTTTGAGCTGTAGTTGCATGAGCTGGTAGGTGTCTGCATGAGATGTAGGTGGTCTGCGACGTTGTAGCTGATGGTGGAGGTGTTAGGCATGAGCTTGAGTGTAACATAGGCTAGTTAGGTGAGAAGTAGAGTTGTAGGTGTAGCCTGAGCTGAGCTTTAGAGAGTAGGTGTACGCATTGACGTGTAGGTTGTAGGCATGACGAGGTATGTTAGGGCATAAGCTGTAGGTGGAGGCTATGTTAGCTGATAAGAGTGTCGGTGTATGATGTAGGGTCTCTGAGCATAGTGTAGATGAGCTTAGGTGAGGCGAATGAGCTGTAGTGTAGGCGAGCTGTAGGTGCGCATGAGCCTTAGGTGTCTGATGACGGTAGTACTACAAATAGAAGTGTAGGGTCCTGCATTAATGAGTTGTAGGTTAATCATGGGCTGTAAGCTGTCTGAATGAGCGTGTAGGTTTCTGCATGAGCTTAGGTGTAGGCTAGCTGGATGTGTCTGCGATGAGCCGTAGGTGTCTGCTAGCGCGTTGTACGCATGCTGTAGTTGTAGCATGAGCTGAGGTGAGGCATGGCTGTAGGTGTACGCATGAGCTGTAGAGTGTAGGCACCTGAGCCGTCGGGTACGGCATGAAGCGTGCTGAGGATGAGGCATGAGACTGTATGGTGTAGGATGAGGTGTAGGTTGTAGCGCATGACGCTGCTGTAGGTGTAGCATGAGTGTAGGTGTTAGCATGAGTGTAAGGTTTTGTACGCATGAGCTGTAGTGGTAGGCATAAGATGTGGGTCGCATAGGAAGAGCTGTAGCTGTACGAATGAGCTGTAGTGTAGCATGAGCTGTAGGTGTCTGATGAGCTGTCGGTGTGAGGCTGTAGTTGTAGGCATAGCTGTAGGTGTAGGCATGAGCTGTGTGTTAAAGAGCTGTTAGTGTCTGATTGCATGAGTTGGAGGTGAGGAATGAGTGTAGGTGTCTGCAGAGTGTAGGTGTCTGCTGAGTGTAGGTGTTGTGTGGTAGGCATGGTGTAGTGTCATGAGATGTAGGTGTCTGCTGAGCTGTAGGTGTAATGCATGGTGTAGGTGTAGAATGTAAGCTGTAGGTGTCTGCATGAGTTGTAGGGTCTGAATGTATGCTAGTGTAGGGTATGGATGAGCTGTAGGTTGTAGGCATGAGCTGTGGTGTAGGCATGAGCTGAGGTGTCACATGAGCTGTAGGTGTAAGGCATGAGCTTTAGGTGTTTACGCGATGAGCTGCAGTGTCTGAAGAGCCTAGGTGTAGGCTGAGCTGTAGGTGTTACATGAGCTGTAGGTGTAGGCATGAGCTGTAGGTGTCTACATGAGCTGTAGGTGTCTACATGAGCTGTAGGTGTCTGCATGAGCTTTAGGTGTAGGCATGAGCTGTAGTTGTCCGCATGAGCCGTAGGTGTCTGCATGAGCCGTAGATGTAGGCATGAGCCGTAGGTCTGTAGGCTGAGCCCAGGTTCTGATTAGCTGTAGGTGTAGCATGAGTTGTAGGTGTAGCATGAGTTGTAGTGTAGGCATGAGTGTAGGTGTAGGCATGAAGCTGTGAGTTGTCGCATGAGCGTAGTGTCTGATGAGCGTAGGTGTAGGCATGAAGCCGTAGGGAGGCATGAGCGCAGGTGTCTGCATGAGATGTAGGTTGTAAGCATGGATGTAGGTGTAGCATGAGCTGTAGGTGTAGGATGGCGAGGGTCTAAATGACGCTGTAGGTGTCTACATGAGCTGTAGGCGCTCGAGAGTTTAGGTGTACGCTGAGCGAGGTGTCTGAATGAGCCGTGGGTAGATGATGTAGGTAGTTCATGAGCTGTAGGTGTGCATGAGCGTAGGTGTAAATGAGTGTAGGTGCTTACATGAGCTGGAGGGTGTCTCATGAGCTTTGAGGTGTACGCATGAGCTGCAGTGTCTGAATGAGCGTGGTGTAGGCATGAGCTGTATGTGCGCATGAAGCCGTAGGTGTCTGCAGAGCCGTAGGTGTAGGCATGAGCCGTAGGTGTAGGATGCAGCGTCGGTTGTCGGCATGAGCTGTAGGTGTCTGGATTAGCTGTAGGTGTATGGATGAGCTGTAGGTGTCTGCTGCTTGAGTGTAGGTGTATGCATGAGCTGTTGTAGTTGGTCTGCATGAGCTGTAGGTGTTGCATGAGGTATGTCATGAGCTGTCGGTGTCCTGCATGAGCGTAGGTGTCTACTGAGCCTGTATAGGTGTATGCATGACGTGGTGTGAACGACACACGGCTTCATTGAAGCTTGTAATTGCAACTGATAGGAATCTGTTAGGGCTTTAACGGATTCTTAGGTGATCAAATTTTTTTTTTAAATTTTTGGGTTATGAGTGAGCGGTTACAAGGCGATGGGACATGTAGTTAGTATAGTGTCCCAGATCCCCCAAACTCGTTCCCTTTCAATATGAGGGACTATCCAACAGTGAGGAGAGTTATTCTAGGACACCCACTCCACTACATATACATGTTGTCAATAAGTGACCGTAAATGAAGAAGAGATCCTGACGATTTTCATAAGATATGCAGGTGTCATTATTACAGACAATATTTGGTGTCCTCAGAGACAAGTAACCAAATCATCTTGTCTATCAGTTTAGTCATAACTGGGTGCATCATGTGTTTCCTGTGTCTCCTGGGTCTATGTGTCTTCAGGAGTTTCTTAGCACAACAACAAATAAGACCCCACAACACAAAAATAAACCTCCAAAAATGATTACAATTGAAAACAAACAAATATCCAGAGACAACAATCAACCGCACCTGTGTACTGACCCTGCTATGTCTGACCAGGCTGATCTCCTGACTGGTACTGACCGTGCTTCTGTCTAACCACGGCTGATTTACTGCCCGTGTACTGGACCCTGCTTATCTCTGACCATGGACTGATCTTCTGCTCCTGTGTACTGACCATGCACTGCAACACCATGCCGATGCAAGGCCGAGGGGTTGTTGCGAATTCGTCCCACAAAGTAGCTTGCAACCTGTGTAGGTCTGATCAGCTCCACGCATGTCCACAACATAACAATAAATAACACAGATGAGCACTGCAGCGGTGTAGATCCTGCTGGTAAGAGGGAGTATAGTTTAAATGTGATGTAATCTGTGTTAAACCAATCACAGTGTGTTTATCACATGTATCTGTAAAGCGGGTGCGATTGGAGGAGGAAAACATCCCTCTGACAGTGGAGTAATAAAACCCCTGGTCAGGACAGTTTAGTCTCTCCCTAGAACTTTCCTGACCAGGGGTTTTATTACTCCCACTGGTCAGGTGGTGGTTCCTCCTCCAATCGCATCCCAGCTTACAGATACAGGGTATAAACACATGTGATTGGTTAACACAGATTACATCACATTTAACACTTAACTCCTGCCTTACCAGGCAGGATCTACCGCTGCAGTGCTCATCTGTGTTATGTAGTTGTTATGTTGTGACATGCTGTGGAGCTGATCAGACCCTACACAGGTTGCAAGCTACATGGTGGGACGAATTCGCAACAACCCCTCGGCCTTGCATCGGCATGGGTGTTGCAGTAGCATGGTCAGTACACAGGAGCAGAAGATCAGCCATGGTCAGAGATAAGCAGGGTCAGTACACAGGGGCAGTAAATCAGCCGTGGTTAGACAGAAGCACGGTCAGTACACAGGAGCAGGAGATCAGCCGTGGTCAGACATAAGCAGGGTCAGTACACAGGTGCAGGTGATTGTTGTCTCTGGATGATTTGTTGTTTTCATTGTAATCATTTTTGGAGGTTTATTTTTTGTGTTGTGGGGTCTTATTTGTGTTGTGCTAAGAAACTCCTGAAGACACAGGAGACACAGGAGACACAGGAGACACATGATGCACCCGAGTTATTGACTAAACTGTAGACAAGATGATTCTGGTTACTTGTCTCTGAGGACACGAACAAATATTGTATCTGTAATAATGACACCTGCATATCTTATGACAATCGTCAGGAGTCTCTTCATTTACTGTCACTTATTGACAACATGTTTATATGTAGTGGAGGGGGTGTCCTATTATAACTCTCCTCAGCTGTTGGATAGTCGCCTCATATTGAAAGGGAACGAGTTTGGGGGATATGGGACACTATACTAACTACAGGTCCTCATCGCCTTGTAACCGCTCACTCATAGACCCAAAAATTTAAAAAAAAAATTATGATCACCTAAAGATAAATCCGTTAAAGCCCTAACAGATTCCTATCAGTTGCAATTAGCAGCTTCAATGAAGCCGGTGTCGTTCACCCACGGCTCATGCATACACCTACAGCTCATGTAGACACCTACAGCTCATGCAGACACCGACAGCTCATGCAGACACCTACAGCTCATGCAGACACCTACAGCTCATGCAGACACCTACAGCTCATGCAGACACCTACAGCTCAAGCAGACACCTACAGCTCATCCAGACACCTACAGCTAATCCAGACACCTACAGCTCATGCCTACACCTACGGCTCATGCCTACACCTACGGCTCATGCCTACACCTACGGCTCATGCAGACACCTACGGCTCATGCGGACAACTACAGCTCATGCCTACACCTACAGCTCATTCAGACACCTGCAGCTC
>WNYA01000304.1:103359-152886 GCA_019512145.1 Engystomops pustulosus | reverse complement strand
CTACAGCTCATGCCTACACCTACGGCTCATTCAGACACCTGCAGCTCATGCGTACACCTAAAGCTCATGCAGACACCTACAGCTCATGTAGACACCTACAACTCATGCCTACACCTACAGCTCATGCCTACACCTACAGCTCATGTAGACACCTACAGCTCATGCCTACACCTACGGCTCATTCAGACACCTGCAGCTCGTATGCAATGAGCTCGTAGGGGTTTGTAAGGATATGGTGCATTTCGTAGGCAAATGAGGATGTGTTTGTAGGTGGTAATGCATGTACTTGTCTTGAACTGAGCTTGTTGTAGGTTGTTCTGTATGCTGGCAGCTGTTGTTGGGCTTGTCTGTATGAGCATTTAGGTTTGTATGAATTGATTGCTTGGATGTGTTGTATGTAGTTGGTATGCATGGCTGTAGGTGCATGCATGAGCTGTAGGGTCAGCTTGATGCCGTATGTGATATGTAGTTTGTTGTCTGCATGAGCGATGTCTGCATGGCGTTGTAGCGCATGATGACGCTGCTATGGTCGTGCAGGCTGCAGAGATGTAGGTTCAGAGCGCATGAGATTTGTGGCATGTACTGTAGTGTCAGGCATGAGCTGTAGGGGTTGTTGGATGAGCGTGTAGGTGTCTGGATGGCTGTGGGTTTCCGCAGATGTGAGGTAGTTGACTGGCTGTAGGTGTACGCATGAGCTTGGTAGATTGTCTGCATTGTCATTCGTGCGAGGAGCTGTCGGTGTCTGCATGAGCTGTAGGTTGTTGAGCATGAGAGTGTTAGGATGATCTTGATGATGTGGTATTCGTCGGTGTCTGCATGAGTGCAGATAGTAGCATGAGCTGAGGTGAGGCCATGAGCTTTGTTAGGTGTTCTGCATGGCTGTAGGTGTAGGCATGAGCGGTAGTGGTACCGCATGAGATGTAGGTGACGTGTATGGCTATTGGTGTGCATGAGCTGTAGGTGTAGGCTGAGCTGTAGGTGTCTGCATGAGCGGTAGGTGTCGTGACATGAGATGGTAGCGATGTCGCATGAGATGTAGGTCTGCTCCATAGTCGAGGTGTAACTCAGAGCGGTGGTGGAGGCATGAGCTGTAGGTGTCTGCAGGAGCTGTAGGCATAGCTCCCAACCGTCCCGATTTTGACGGGACTTTCCCGTTTTTCTTACCTCTGCCCCGCGTCACGGACAGCTATGAGATTGTCACGGATTTTCCCCCACAGTTCCCGCTGGTCCCATAGTAAATACTTTGAAAGCCAGAACTGATGAGTACAGAAAGGGTACAGAATCGGGAGGGATCCTTTTCAGAGAAGTGTGGCTTAGCGGAGAGCAGGGACCACGTCATCCTTCAAGATCAGCATCTGTCCATATATGGTCACTGCATCTCCTAGGGTCCCAGAGCAGGACATCGGGCCGGGAATCCTTTTCAGAGAAGGTCGGGATAGCTGAGAGAGAGGGACACGTCATCAGGTCAGATCAGATCTGTCATATTGGTCAGGGCTTCCCAGACACAAGCTCCTTATATAATTAAATTAAATAAAGTTTGGCAGGCTGAGATTCGCACATGGGACCCTCTGCACTACAACAGGAGCTTAACTAACTGAGTATAAGCCCAGTGATACAGAGCTGAGGATTTCTGGTAACTAAGACATGTTATTGCCGTGTTACACGTGGACACAGACTTACTGCAATGAAATATAGAGAGGGATCTCTCAGAGGTTATTCTTGTAATATTGAGACTTATATATTATTATTATTATTATTATTATAAAATTTATTATTTGGGAGATGATTTAATATGGTCCAAAAAATAATAATCATATCCATAATAATAATAATAATATCCATAATAATAATAATTAGTCTCAATAATTACATAATTTCTGCGAAGATCCCTCCTATATACAAGGCATTAAATCTGTGTCACAGTGTAACAGTAGTCATAGTTCTTAGTACCAAAATCTACACCAGATTATTACTGAGATTAGTTCAGTGGTTGGGGCAACTGTGACATATTATACATGGACACTGCAGGTTCTGCGTTCTAATCCCAATGAGGAAATACTATTTTTTTTTATGAGACAATTTATGTATATATGGCTAAAATTGGGGCTGACCAGGGAGTGATTGGGGGTGTGGCTTAGGGGGGATCGGCCGGGCACGCTAGGTGCAGCCATTTGTCCCTCTTTCCCTTTCACAAATGTTGGGGAGGTATGGCTGTAGGTGTAGGCAAGGTTGTAGGGTGCTACATGAGCTTTAGCTGTTACAAATGAGCTGTAGGTGTCATGCATCAGCGGTAGGGGTAATTATGGGCTGTCGGTGTCTGAATGAGCTGTATTTTTGTAGGTGTCTGCATGAGCTGTTAGGTGATACGCAGGAGCTGTAGGGAGTGTAGGATTTTTGAGCTGTATGTTGCATGAGCTGGTAGGTGTCGCATGAGATGTAGGTGTCTGCTGAGCTTCTTGTAGCATGATGAGTAGGTGTGCATGAGCTGTAGTGTAACATGGGCTGTAGTGTGATGAGATGAGGTTGATAGTTGTAGGTGTAGGCTGAGCTGTAGCTGTCTGAGTAGGTGTACGCATGAGTGCTAGGTGTAGGCATGAGATGTTACGGCAGAGTGTAGGTGAGGCATGAGCTGTATGTGTGTCGTGTAGATGAGCATGAGTGTTAGTTTGTAGGCGAATGAGCATGTAGGTGTGTGCATGAGCTGTTAGAGGTACAAAATGAGTGTAGGGTCTGCATAAGCTGAGGTTGTAGGTTGAATCATGGGCTGTAAGCTGTCTGAAGAGCTGTAGGTTTCTGCATGAGCTGTTAGGTGTAGGCTAGCATGATGTGTCTGCGATGAGCCGTAGGTTGTCTGCAGAGCTGTGTGTACGCATGTGTAGTTGTAGCATGAGCTGAAGGTGTAGGCATGGCTGTAGTGTGTACGCATGAGCTTAGAGTGTAGGCATGAGCCGTCGGTTGTAGGCATGAGCTGTAGGTGAGGATGAGATGTAGGTGTAGGCATGAGTGTAGGTTGTACGCATGAGCTGCTGTAGGTGTAGCATGAGCTGTAGGTGTTATGGATGAGTGTAAGTGTTTTGTACGCATGAGCTGTAGTGGTAGGCATAAGATGTGGTGTAGGAATGAGCTGTAGCTGTACGAACTGAGCTGTAGTGAACGCATGAGCTCTGTCAGGTGTCTGCATGAGCTGTCGGTGTAGGCACTGGCTGTAGGTTGGTAGGCATGAGCTGTAGGTGTAGGCATGAGTCTGTAGGTGCCTAGGAGTGGTGCTGATGCGGTTGAGTGAGATGAGTGTAGGTGTCTGCATGAGTTGTAGGTGTCTGCATGAGCTGTAGGTTGTAGATGGTGGTGGTGTAGGCATGACCGATGTAGGTGTCTGCATGAGCTGTGGTGTAGCATGGTGTAGGTGTAGAGATGAAGCTGTAGGTGTCTGCATGAGTTGTAGGTGTGCTGAAGTTGAGCTGTAGTGTAGCATGAGCTGTAGGTTGTAGGCATGAGCTGTAGGTGTAGGCATGAGCTGAGGTGTACATGAGCTGTAGGTGACATGAGCTTGTAGGTGTTTACGCGATGAGCTGCAGGTGTCTGAAGAGCCATAGGTGTAGGCTCGAGCTGTAGGTGTTACATGAGCTGTAGGTGTAGGCATGAGTTGTAGGTGTCTCATGAGCGTAGGTGTCTACATGAGTGTAGGTGTCTGCATGAGCTTTAGGTGTAGAGAGAGTGTAGTGTCCGCATTGAGCGTAGGGTGTCTGCAGAGCCGTAGATGTAGGCATGAGCCGTAGGTGTAGGCTGAGCCCCAGGTTTCTGTTAGCTGTAGGTGTCAGCATGAGCTGTAGGTGTAAGATGAGTTGTAGTGTAGGCATGAGTGTAGGGTAGGCATGAAGCTTGATGAGTTGTACGCTGAGCGTATCTCATGCCTACACCTACAGCTCATGCAGACACCTACAGCTCATGCCTCCACCTACAGCTCATGCGTACACCTATAGCTCATGCAGACACCTACAGCTCATGCGTACACCTACAGCTCATTCATACAGCTACAGCTCATGCCTACACCTACAGCTTATGCCTACACCTACGGCTCATGCCTACACCTACAGCTCATGCGTACAACTACAGCTCATGCCTACACCTACAGCTCATGCGTACAACTACAGCTCATGCAGACACCTACAGCTCATGCAGACACCTACAGCTCATGCAGACACATACAGCTCATGCCTACACCTAAAGCTCCTGCGTATACCTACAGCTCATGCAGAAACCTACAGCTCATTCAGACAGCTACAGCCCATGATTACACCTACAGCTTATGCAGACACCTACAGCTCATTTGTACAGCTACAGCTCATGTAGACACCTACAGCTCTTGCCTACACCTACAGCCATACCTCCCAACATTTGTGAAAGGGAAAGAGGGACAAAATGGCGGCACGCGTAGCGTGCCACGGCGATCCCCCTAAGCCACACCCCCAATCACTCCCTGGTCACGCCCCAAATTTTATCCATATTATAATAATAAAATTGATCTCAATAAAAAAAAATATATATTATCCTCATTGGGATTAGAACGCAGAACCTGCAGTGTCCATGTATAATAATGTCACAGTGCCCCAACCAACTGAGCTATAAGAGATCAGCCATGGTCAGACATAAGCAGGGTCAGTACACAGGTGCAGGAGATCAACCATGGTCAGGCATAAGCAGGGTCAGTACACAGGAGCAGGAGATCAGTCCTGGTCAGACATAAGCAGGGTCAGTACACAGGAGCAGGTGATTGTTGTCTCTGGATGATTTGTTGTTTTCATTGTAATCATTTTGGGGGTTTTATTTTTTCTTTTCCATCTGTAATGTCACTCACCTGCACTTATTTGTGTTGTGCTAAGAAGCTCCTGAAGACACAGGAGACACATGATGCACCCGAGTTATTGACTAAACTGTAGACAAGATAATTCTGGTTACTTGTCTCTGGGAACATGAACAAATATTGTATTTGTAATGATGACACCTGCAGATCTTATGACATTTGTCAGGAGTCTCTTCATTTACTATCACTTACCGAAAACATGTTTATATGATAAAGATTATGTAAGGGAGGGGGTGTTCTATGATAACTCTCCTCAGCTGTTGGATAGTCGCCTCATATTGAAAGGGAACGAGTTTGGGGGATATGGGACACTATACTATCTACAGGTCCTTATCGCCTTGTAACCGCTCACTCATAGACCCAAAAATTAAAAAAAAAAATTATGATCACCTAAAGATGAGTCCGTTAAAGCCCTAACAGATTCCTTTCTGTTGCAATGAGCAGCTTCAATGAAGCCGGTGTCGTTCACCTACAACTCATGCATAAGCCTACAGCTCATCCAGACACCTACAGCTCATCCAGGCACCTACAGCTCATGCAGACACCTACAGCTCATGCAGACACCTACAGCTCATGCAGACACCTACAGCTCATGCCTACACCTACGGCTCATGTGTACACCTACAGCTCATGTGTACACCTACGGCTCATGCAGACACCTACAGCTCATGCCTACACCTACGGCTCATGCAGACACCTACAGCTCATGCCTACACCTACGGCTCATGCAGACACCTACAGCTCATGCTTACACCTACGGCTCATGCAGACACCTACAGCTCATGCAGACACCTACAGGTCATGTAGACACCTACAGCTCATGCAGATACCCACAGCTCATGCAGACACCTACAGCACATGCCTACAACTTCACCTACAGCTCATGTGTACACCTTCAGCTCATGCCTACACCTACGGTTCATGCCTACACCTACGGCTCATGCCTACACCTACGGCTCATGCCTACACCTACATCTCATGTGTACTCCTACACGGGCACATCCTTACCACCCTTACACGCGTCTCCCCTATCCGCGTCAGTCTCATCCAACTTTCCCTTTCCCTTCCTGAAGCACCGTGACGATCCGTGCGCCCAATGACAACCCGAGCGTTCATGTTTGAATTGACAGTCATTGCCGAATTTACAATGGCCCTCGTTAAATTGCCAGCAGCAACCCTGGCCGGGATTGGCGGGCCGCAAGGTGGACGCTCCAAAGCCCCCGATTGAGTCCTTAAAGGACTGCACAGAATGAGGCGTGGAAATCAACCGCATCCACAGGCTGATATCCTTATGATCCCAACCGATGGATGGGCGAATTTGCGCCAAACGATGATGGCGGAATTCCTTACGCGTGGCGAAATTTTCGCCATAGCATAGCTACGGCCGTTGCCACCTACACCTGTACGCTTCCCAATTAAATCCACTATTAGTTAAAAGAGGTATAACATTGTTCAGGCTCCTTCCCCCTATAACGACACAAAAAATGTCTTATTCTCATCTGCCCTCCCGTGCTCAGATTTAAACTTTTCTTATGGTAACAGTCGAAAATATTTTGTACTTTTCGAACCCCCCCCCCCAATTTTCTACTAAATCCTCATAGCCTCAAGTGGGCTCCCAGTGGCTACGCAGGGCACACGTTTATTCCTCACACTTCGCTCTATCTGCCATGGAACATCATCCACCATGACAAAATGACAAGAGGCGTGGTGTTTACAATTCCACCAATTCCTCCCCGGGGGATTCAGCCCCAGCTCCTGCACACCTGCTATGGGAGATCCTGACGCACTACCATGAACACAGCCCTATATACCTCCTGTACACTCGCTAGCAAGCGCTGTAGGCTGTCGCTAGAAAAAATTCACAACTCCCGATACAAGTCCGGTGCTTGGGTGCTTGTGGGAACTGGTTTGGCTGATGAGAGGCTGTTTGATAGGCGGGAAAGTTAGTAGTTTTCCTTACAGCGGGGTTTGGTATAAGAGCGGCTTTATAGGCGCTAATTATGTACTATAGCTATGGGCTCACAAAGGATTCTGGCGAAATATGCAAAAGATTTCCAAAAGTCAAGCCGTTGCCAGAGGTGGTTTTTCATAAAGAAAAGGCACTCCTTGTACACAGGCCGGGATACATGTGCCGTCATTGTCTTTATTGTCAGTCTAATAAACTTGAAAATTAATTATACTAAACTGAGGGCCGGTAGAGCCATCATTTTGCAGAATCCCTAGTGGAGCATCAATGGGCTAGACGTTTCACACGCTTGACGGCAGCCTTAATTGACAAAACTCTTCTTCAAGGCGAAATCTTACCTCTGATACTGTAGAGCAAGGCGCGGAAAGTAAGAGTTTCCTTACAGAGACTAGAAATTAAGAATGGGATAAGGGAAAACCACGCCTCTTTTAGTCTACCTTGTAAGGCAGCTCCTTAGCATCAGAAGACCTACAGGGACTTATGTAAATGATGCGGGGATTCAACTAAACAGCTATATCTATTCCTAGAAGGAACAGACTCCCAGCGTAGAATATCTGTTCGACATGATTGAGTTCTCCCTCGTACAGCTAGGGACCTGATTGGCTGGGTGAAAGGCTCATTGGACTAGGTCGGGAAATAAGCGTTTCCTTTAAGACACTGCCAATTAAGGCTGCACCAGGTAGGTGTGTGGACTATTATAGCCATGTGCTCCAATAAGGGATTCTGGGCAAACATCTGCATTAGGTTTCCCATAATGGATAATGGAAAACCACTCTCTTTTAGCTACCTTGTAAGGCCAGCTCCTGGACATCAAAGTATGACCTTACAAGAGGACTTAGGACTTGATTTGAAGATTTTACAACAAACCAGTATTCTTCTTCAGGAAGGAACAGACTGACACCGTAGACGCACTGTTTTGACACGATTGGGTATCCTCAGTACAGGCGTCTACTGTAGAAAAAGACCATAGTAAGCTATTATTTTTCAATTTCTAGGGTAATTCAAAGCTTGCCTTACTGCCTTCCTAAGAAAGGGGATTTTTTTTTTAAGTGTTTTAGATGTTTCCGCTTGTGAAAATCTTCCCATGTAGAATGCGGGGGCAGTCTGAGGGGGATGAAGATGTAGAGAATCATCTCCTGGACGATGCGCCATTGAGAAGTTGTTGAGATCATGTGTGGTTCAGTGGAGGAGTTGGAGTAGATACGGCTTATGATCAGAGTGATCATGTCCCTTATCCTTCACTAATTATAGCAAAAGCATCCTAAAGATCTCTGCCCGGTCTGTTGAAGTTAAAGATAATCCAGGACTTGGCTTCAAGTTTCAGGGAAATCTAATGATGGAACACATTCTTGGTTTGTTGAGAATTTTCTTAACAAAGTTATTGTGAACACGGTATGGAAGAGTTGGTGAATGAAAATGAAAAATTTTGAGCATAATGGCGGTACACTTACTTACGTCCAGAGGAGTTCACAGGTAAAGTGCACTTGTCCCATGATCATGCACTGGGCCATGGATCGTGCGGCCGTATCTCTTGCATCCTGCCTGTGTAGCTTCTGCTTCGTTTACGCCGGGGAGTTCACCTTTTTCTTCCCGGGTTGCATGTAGGTGCTTGGGCTTGGGACACAATGTGAAAAGTTACAGTCCCGGTTTTTCAGTTTCCTCAAATATGGTTCGGATCGTCCGCACAGTCCCGCTTCTGTCACATGAAAGCAGCGAAGCTGCCCACACCAAATCCGATCACATGTGACACAAATACCCTGTTAAGATCTGTCACAGATGCGCAAAACCCCCAAAACGTTGGAATATTAATTTGTGCATAGTCTATGAGCATGAAGTTATCTGCTTATAAGTGAGTAATAAAACTATTTGTGGCCGACTTCCTAGTGTCATACCAAAGTTGAATATTGTTTAATGGTGGCACGGTGATATGGTGTATTACGCGTTGAAGGGGGCACTTGGTTGGATGGAACACTGGTCGTGGGATTAGGACTATGAAGGGAGTTTAGGGTGGAATTTTATCAACTGTGACACGGCGAAAGGGGTTGTGTGATGCCTGCGTGTTGTCGCCAGCTACTTGTTAATATGCCAGCTTCAAAATACAGGGTGAGTAAAAGTAGTGACAAATAGCATATTTCCCTCAAAATGATCGGGCCTTCATGAGGGATCTGTGTAGTTTGGTGTGCTGGACTTCCCAATATACCAGAATAACTGGATCAGCTAGTGATGGCGGCATCGGCCAGCGCATCCATTCCCCATCTTTCCACTTGCTTGATGTAAGCTCTTCAGGCCATGAGGATTTGTAATGGACACAGAAAGCCTGAAGAAGAGGAGGAAACAGGGTGTTGTGTGGTTGCAGTCAGTGGTCAGGTTGCACTGTCCTGGACGTGGGGGGGCTCGGTGTGAGGAAGCGGGAGACGAGGAGAACCAACAAACAGTGAGGCTGTTGGTGTAGAGTTGATGCAGAGGAGGTAGACACATCACACAAGAGGAAGCTTGTCCTGTCCAAAAGTTCCATCAGCATACCGAGAACTAAGGGCAGCATCGAGGGATGGAGGGGGATATTACCACCTGTGCAGGAGCAAAAGGCACTCACCATGTGGACCGTGGGAGAATTGAAGCATGGCCCACAACTTGTGGACTGCTCATATATTGTCAATGCTTATCATCTCCACCACTTAGACGATACGGGGCGTAGTAACCGGAAGGCTAGAATGTGAATTAGCAGTGGTGGAAAAGTGTCTCTTCCACACGTCTCCGCGTCTGATAGGTGGGACCTCTTTTTAATTTCGGTGGATGGGCAAGCTAAATTAGGCACTTAGCCGGAGATAGCACTCAATGCCTGGGTTGGCAGGTTGCGGCCCACGCATGGGGTAGTTGTTGCTATCACGAGCCGGGTTGGGCCACCACCTGGCTGCGGATTTGCATCACCGATATTAGGATCCGCTTAGGTCGGAAACGATTAATGTAAGAAGAAACAAAGCCGGATACCTACGGCGACTTGGTCTGTGCCAGCGCCGAGTTGACTCTCTACAGTTGATTTAACTTAAAATATAAACGTTACATATTCACTGAATTTTTTGTGGCAAATTTACCAACACTCATATTTTGAAAATTTAAAACTGGAAATGATCAAATAATTTTTTTTGCTATGTTATAATTTTAAGTACTTCTTATAGGCTCATTTTGGTCAGGGTAGGCTCCCCTATTATGCCACCATTTTCAGCCTTAATCCTTGCTGTATTCCGTTATATCAGCAATTTGGGGTGGTAAAGCTCTATTGAAGGATGGTATGTTAAACATAAATCCGAGAGTGAAAGTGGATATAAAAAGGAGATTAGAAAAGAAGCGGTTTGAGCAGAAAAACAAAGGAGGTTGGAAGGTTATTTTAACCTATCGGTCCGGTAGTTATACCTCGCGAACTGAAGGTTTGCTTGGTAGAAGGGGATATAGAGAGGGCCGACGAATTGATATAACTTCTTTAATCGTTTTGGATGTATGGTAACTCCATAGTGTCGGGAATTTAATGTGAAGGGACTGGTGAGTTTTTTGTTTGTGTAATTGTAACATTTTTTTTATAAATGTGGTGGGGGAAGGGCCCCCACCGGGAACATACGAGGGAGGGGAAAACGGAGGAGATTGCACCGATTAAAGGAGTGTGGATGGTCTTTGTCGTACTTAGAATTAGGAAGTGATATTCAAATCTAATAAGCTGGAGGCCCAGACTGTGTTGGATAATAGGGTCTCTGAAAACGCGAGCTTTGTGGTAGGGAGTTTAGTGAGGTTTTTACACATTTATTAGTTGAGCCTTACAAGTGGGAATAGTGCCATACTTTATTATAGCTTCTGTAATATAAAGTCCCATCGACTGCGAAAGCGGTTAAACTATTAAAAGACCAAAGGTTGATCCTCTGTTGTTGGTTGGTAATGAAAATCTAGTAAAGATCTGAAGACTGGTTATCTGCGCACCTTATCTAGTGTAGTGAAGGCTTTGTTAGACCCGTACCAATTTTGCATATCGCGTGGTGCTGGCGAGTAGGTTGATTTGCATTATACATAGAGTATGTGTCATCTTGAACCTCCCGCAAACAGAGTCGATTGACTTTTTTCGACTTTAGCAGCGCATTTAACACGCCAATTCCAGCATTGCTGGAGTCTAAGCTACAGGTTAGGCAGATAGAACCAATATGATTTAGATGGCTGATGACTTATGCTGCCCGTCTGCAGACACAGAGCGGATAGGTTGGCCTGAAACCTGGTCTGATGAGGTGGGGTGCTAGACGGGGCCCCCAGGGAACTGTGGTAGATCCTCTTTTTTGATTATTTTATAACTTGGATTTTAGGAAAAATGATCCGCCTGTTTTTCAGAAACTAGCGGATGATTCTGGTTTTTGGTGGGTCTGTATCAAGAGGGGCGACAGGATATCGAGAGTCAGTGAATACATTTATCGGGATGGTGCAGCTCAAATGCTTTGTACTAAATGTAATACGACAAAAGAATTGCGTTATAGATTTTTCAGAGAATAAAAGGGCGTTATGCCCGAAACACTTATTATAGCGGGGACAGACATGTGGAGCAGTGTTGGTTTAGCATAAATACTTGGGCCGTGATCATGACAATACATTAAGCTGGGCTTTAATGTAGTAATATTGAAAAGGTCTCCAGATCGTAGGCTAATCGTATTAATAGCTATTCTTTTTATCGTAGGCTAAAGTGCATTGACATCCCGAGGACTATGTTGTTTCTTAGGTTTCTATATCCAGCGGGTGAGTTGAGCGCACATTCGCATTTGGCCTGGGGCTTAGGGAAACTGTATCTCTAGTAGCGGATTGTCAAAAGGAGGATGGATAAAATAAGTAAGGAAAACTCATCGATAGGGGGTTTTGCAAATGTGATTTAGATGGCTGAGATAGTAACTTGCACAGTCGGTGATAGTAAGGAATTGGAAAAAAATCAGAAAAATAATAGTGTACCGTCCATTATGCCATGGCGTGCTGCAAGGCGCAGATTAGTGGTTTGTTCCGCGTGTTATTCCTCTTGCCGATTGCCCAGCGTCGGAGAGATTTAACAAGACCGTTTTTTACCGGCGCTCTCGAAGGCTGTCAAAACCGCCATTAGGGGTTTTATTTTTTAAATGGACAAGTTTGAGATGTACGCTTATTGGGCAAAAAGTATGGGTACTATTTATGTGTATTTTTTTAATTCCTTTAAATGAATTATATTGAATACCAATGGAAATTATATTTATGGATCATGTGTTTTTTCTGTTCGTTGGATATGTGGTTCGTTTTTGATGATGAGTTTTGTATATATGTGATGTCGTGTCAAATTGATTGTACTGTCGGATGTGACACTTTACGGTTCCCATTTGGGATAAAAAGTTATTATTATTATTTTATATTTATTATTTAAATCGGGGTGTCCACATTGCGTTAAATGTTTGGATCCGACTTTTATTTTGTCGGTGTCGGTGGTCCTTCAGAATCGAAATTGTGTTTTGTGAAAATATGCAACCGTCGAATCTCAAATTTTGGACCACCTGCTTTATCTCTAATTGACAGACTCACTGACCTGAGTATTTTGCGCAGTGATTGTAAGTGTTTTTTAAAATCACTCTGCGCTTCTGGGTAAGAGGTGAAGATGAGATAAATACTTCGGCTTTTTCTACAGAATTATTCTTTTTTATCCCATTTAGGGGTTTTAAGTCTATTAGGGTTTTCGCTTCTGACAAAAAACTATATTTATTAACTCAACCACGAGGACCCATATAAACCATCTACCATCAGAAAAAAAGAACAAACAGAAAGATTCTCGTGTTATAGCTCACGTTTTTACATAATATTTATATATCGAGGAGCTGCCATAACCCCCAGTACGTGCATCCCTACAAGTATCTACTCCGTGGTTGTACGTCTCGTCACCAGCACCTTTGGATCACAAGGTAGTTGTATTTGGGTTTTTATATCACATTTTTGGTTTGTGCAGTTTTTTGTATGATTTAAATATACTGTATTGTTTGTCTATATAGAGTAATTGTAGATAAAGGACACATGGATGATGCATTGTACAAGTCCTTCATGATGATATAGCTTGGACAGTTGGAGACCTCTGTGAAGCCTACCTCACCTTAAACGTTATATATGATGCGTCAAATGACACTAGTGCCTTGAACAACAATTCAGAATAAAGTTCATCTTTTCTGAGAATAAAACAGCGAGGGGAAAAGGAAACTGAGCTTGATGGTTTTGCCAAATGGGCTATCTTAAAACAGTTCGCTTCAGACCACTTCTATATCAATTCCCACCATGGTTTTACAATTTATCAGGAGATGTGTTTTTGAGTAAAGGCGGTACCATACTTAAGTACACTCGACTTACATCGACCCCTCGTTACAAACAGACTTGGCTATTGGTTAATTTATTGTGCTTTAGTCCTAGGTACAATGATCAGCTGTAGCCAGGTACACAGCGACGTTGTAATGAAGCGTTAGTGTTAGTCCTGGGTTTTATGACAACCCCCCCACATTTTTAAAACCAATTGTCACAGAGACCAATAATCGTTCTGCGGGATTACAATGTAAATATAACGTTCCGATTAATAAAATTCTACTAAGAACAATCCTACAGACCCTCCTATTTTGTATTGTAAACCCGGGGGACTGCCTGTATATGACTCATCTTTCTTTAATTTTTTAAAACTAACTTTAATAGGGGGGGTTTTATTATTTTTTTTGACATACAGGTCCCGAAAAAAATTTAAATTCTGATTCCACCTTACTCCAATTTGCACGCAATGGGGAATGGAGGGGTGTGAGGTGGTGCTGTTAAACGTGGTTCGTTAATACAGATATTTATAGTGTACAGAGCGATATCTTTTTCCGGTCAGAAAAGGCAGAATGAAAACCCTCACTTCCCCCACCATCTTCCCTGACATGACTACCATGCTTGCACTGTACAGGTTGAATCCTCACACATGATAGAGTAGGAAGAGGAGGATTTCTGATTCTCTGCATCAATAATATCTGCCGCCCTGCTAACTGAGGCAGTTGCCTCCCGAGGCGGAGGATGGTGCAGCATGCATACACTGTATGTGCATGACGTGCCTTTAGTGGAACTGCTGGACCTACAGAAATTTTCGTATAAGCATCTAATGTACATTAATGTTAAGAAGGAGAGAGATGATATGAGCCCCAAGGAGGAAGGGGCGCACCTGGTGGAAGCGGAGGCTACACTGTAGTGAATCCGCTCGGACCCGAATCCACGCATGGACGCGCCGCTGGATGCGCATGGAACGGGTAAAAGTAAATCGGCCCCGTAATGAGGGTCAAACTGGACATAATTGGAGATCTCAGGTATGCAGTGGTCACCACAGTTCGGGAAAAACATTACGGTTTAGTTTGGAGGACAGAAGAAGCTGACCAGATGCCCATGATGGTAAGTTCCCTTGTTGAGGAGAAGGAGGGGTCCTTCCCCATTGGGTCCCCCCCCCCCACGATGCCAATGGTGAATATACCATTTTTTATATGACTGATTGCATCAAATCACCAATGAACAATGTAAAAGATTAAGTTTTTCTATCATCGCTCTGAGAGGCTCCATTACTATCACAAAAAGTTATCTATGGGTGAATAAGCAAAGAGTTGTTAATATTGCCTGTGGAGGGTCTGATGTGTATTATTCCCCGAAATTTTGTGGGGTGACCAAGAGGAAAATACATCAGATGGTTATAGCTGCTGTGAACTGGTATAAAGAGCAACAAATATAGTGGCAGGAGCAACTTTATGTATTACTTTGCAATATGAATTTTTCAACAGACCCAATCATCGGTTTTTTTTTGAAGAAATCTCTTTTCCTGTATTTTTCATCGATTTGTTCTCCTGTCTTTGTGAAGATGAGTGAGTACACTCACAATCTCCTCAATAAAAAAATCGATCCTTCAGCATTCGGTTTCTTCACTCTCTATTCTCTGCACCGCTTCTCTTTTTGTTCTGCATATCCTATGTCCGTGATTTGCCTTCTCTCTGCTCCTGTATTTTATCTCTCCTCTGTTCCTGGTACTGTGCTTCTCCTCGGATCCTGTAATTGTCTGCCTCTCCTCTGATCCTGTTTATTTGTCTCTCTCTATCCTTTACTTTGCATCTCGCCTCTGTCTTGGGTATTCTGCAACATCTGCCCTGACTCTGCCTATCCTCGCTTATGTACTGCGCACTAATCATGCGCCTGTATTTGCTTCTTGGCTCTGTCTTTTGACTCCCTCTGCTATGTTCTCTGTCTCTCATCTCCTCCTTTATCTTATGCTTTAATCTGCTCTTGTTTTATGCCCTTCCTTGCTCCTGTGTACTATGCCCACTTTGCTTCATGTACTCTGCCTCTCATATGCTCCACAGTACTCTCCTATCCTCTGTCCAGTACCTGCCTGTCTCTTACTCTTCTTGTATTCTGCCGCTCCTCTGCTCCCCTCGTACTCGGACTCTACTATGCCATCCTGATTATGAATCCTACTATTGCTCGTGACTTGCCTTGTTTCTGCTGCTACTGTTATTCTGCCTCCTTCTCTGCTCCGGTACTCTGACTCTCTCTGTTGCTCCTTGTATTCTTGCCTTCTCCCTCCTGCTCCTGTACTGCTGTCCTCTCTCTGCTCCTGTATTCTGTTATTTCTGCCGTCCTGTATTCTGCCTCTCTCTGCCCTGTTACTCTGCCTCTCATCTGCTCCTGAATTCTGTTCTCTCCTTCTGCATCCTGTAATTGCTACTCCCTGCTCATGTATCTGCCTACTTAATGCTCTGCTCTCTGTATAGTGCCTCTCCGCTGTTCCTGTATTTGCCTCTGTCTCGCTTTCCGGTATTATGCTCTTCTCTGCTCTGTTATTCTGCCTCTCTCTCTGTGCTGCGTTCTGCACATCTCATCTGTTCAGTATTTGCTTTTCTTTGCTCTGCATCTGACTCTCCTTGGCTCTGTTCCTATTATCTTCTCTCCTCTCCTCAGCTTCTGGTACTCTGCATCTTTTTTTGCTACAGTATTTGCCTCTACTCTGACTCCTTTGTGTTCTGCCTTTTCTATGATCCTGTACTCTGCCTCTCCTAGCCTCCTTTACCTGCCCTTTCCTCTCCTCTTGTATTCTGCCTTTCCTCTCTCTTGTTTATGCCCTTCTCTGCTCTGGTATTCTGCCTACCCTTCTCCTGTACTCTGCTTCTCCTATGACTTCCGGATACTCTGCCTTCCTCTCCTTGTCTTTTTGCCTTCTTCTTATGCTCCTGTGACTCTGCCTCTCCTCTGCTCCTGTATTTCTGCTATATCACTGCTCCTGGATAATCCTTCCTTTGATCATGTACTCTGCCTCTCCTATGCTACTGATACTTCGCCTCTCTCTGCTTTCCTGTTCTCTTGCTCTACTTTGCCTCTTGTTATTCTGCTCCTTCTCTGACTATCTATTTCTTCTCTCGCGGGCCGAGTGGGGGTAGGGTGGGTGCATTGTTGGCTGGCGTTGGGGAAGACTGACTGGATGGACAAATGGCTGCGAAGCATTTCCACAATCCACTACATCACCCGTCTTTGCACTGTTCCTGCTGGCCGTCACAGTTGCTCTACCACGAGTCCCAGTACTTGAGACATGATGAACCTAGGAGTGTACCGGCTGCGGTGTTCCCGCTCCTCATAGCATGTGGTGTCTCACCCCTGCCCAGGACCAACGGCCTCTGACCCCTCTTAGTTGGACGCCCACCGTCCACGCCCTTTCCTCTACCCTGCCCTCGGGTTAAACATTTTCCGAATTAAGTGTAAACTTGAAAAAAAAATGTTGTTTTTTATATTTTTTTAATTTTTTATTTTTTTTAACAACGATGCTATCCTATTGCTATGTCTAGTTTCTAACCTACAACTGAACAGCACACAACTGATTTTTGTGTTCTGCAAGGAGTTGAGCTATAAAATGAATAAAGGTAAAAAAAAAATAAAACATCATCATACACTGCCTAATTCTATAAACCCCTAATAAATTGGTCCCCCTTCGGTGTTTTGAGGTGATCTGGCGTGTCACTAATAGCTAAAACACAAACGCGCAACAGTCCTCCCAGCAAATTCCTCACAATAGTACTAGCGCACTACTAATGCAGCACGCCAGCCACAAGCACATAAAAAAAAAAAGTATAACGGATTGTAGGCCTAAGAGGGCTGTTGGTTCGTGAGATCACTTCCTGCCTACCACTATTCTAATCTACACCCTAACGCTGTCCCTGACAGCAGCACTCTCTCCCTAGCGGCACCTACACAGAATGATCCGAGCAGCGCGGGGAGGGTGCTAGTCTTCTTCCAGGGTCACCTGAATATGCCAGCCAAGCCACTGCTCACAATAACGGGACGTGTATGGTACCCACTACTTCATGCTGGGTGGAGTGCAGATCTCCTTGGCATTGTGATTGGCTTCTGTTTCTGCCGCCACAAAGCCACACACCGGGAATGCCATTTCTTTCTCCTCGATCGGGCGAAGTATCGTCCGAGCACACTAGCATTTTCGATTCCCTAAATGCTCGAAAGAGCATCAACTCGGAAAAAAACCGAGTATGTTCGCTCATCTCTAGACACTATACTAACTACAGGTCCTTATCCGCTTGCTCACTCATGGACCCCAAAAAAAAAAAAAATTTATGATCCCCTAAGATTGAGTCCTTAAAGCCTAACAATTCCTTTCTGTTGCAATGAGCAGTTCAATGAACCGGGTCATTCACCTACAACTCTGCAGGACACTACAGCTCATCCATACACCTACAGCTCATCCATACACTACAGCGCATCCATACCCTACAAGCTCATCCAGACACCTACAACCGCATCCGACCATCCTACAGCTCAGGCTATACCCTACAGCTCATGCATACACCTAACTCATCCAGACACACATCTCATCCAGACACACAGCTCATGCAACCCTACAGCTCAGCCAGACACCCCTTTACCTCATGTGTACACCTCCAGCTCATGTGTAGCACCTACACTCATGCAGTCACCTACAGCTCATGTCAGGCACCTACAGCCAATCTGACACTACGAGCTTCATCAGACACCTACAGCTCATTCCTACACCTACCGCTCATCAGACACTACACTCATGCAGACCCTCAGCTCATGGGTGCACCTACAGCTCATTTGTTCACCTACAGCTCATGCAGGCACCTCCACGCTCAGCTTAACCTACGGCTCCTGAGACACCTACACAGAGCTCATGCTGAACCTACATCTCATGCAGACACCTCCAGCTCATCCTACACCTACAGCTCATGCGTCACCACACTCAGCCTACAACCTACGATCATTCCTACACCTACACTCATGCAGACAACCCTACAGCTCATGTGTGCACCACAAGCTCATGTGTCCCCACAGCTCACTGCAGGCCCCTACAGCTCATGCTGACACCTACGGCTCATGCAACACCGACAGCCATCTGACACCTACACCATGCAGACACCTACATCTCATAGCAGTCCACCTACACCATGCTACACCTATGACGGCTTCATGCCTACCGCTCGCTCATGCAGACACTACGCTCATGCATACACAAAAATTACAATACAACAGAAAACACAACAAACGCACGCTGGTTTTTTACAGCTCAGGTGTGCACCTCACAAGCCCATTAGTACTCCCTACGGCTCATGCAGACACCTACAGCTCATGCGACACCTACAGCTCATGTGTACACCTACATCTCATGCTACACCTACGGCTCTGCGACACGCTACAACTCATGCAGACACCTACAGCCAATGACTGTAGGGAGTAACAACCCAAACCTTATTTGGTGCTTGCCCCTGTACCTTGGATCAACCATCCACCGTTTGGTACGTGACCTTGTACTTGATTACCTCCAACCTTGGTCTTGACCTTTTACTTGATCACCCATCTAACCGTTCTGTACTTGACCTTGTACCTTGATCAACCATCCAACCGTCTGGTTCTTGACCTTGTACTTTGATAACCTTCCATCCGTCTGGTTCTTGACCTTGTACTTGATAACCTTCCATCCGTCCTGGTGCTGTGAACCGTACCTATACAACCACCCACCACGGTACTTGACACCGTGTACCTAGACAACCCACCCAACCATCGTCTTGACCGTGTACGAGGCTACCCACCCAACCTCTGTGTAACTTGTACCATGTACCGAGCTAACCACAACCATCTGGTACGTGACCGTGTATCTAGAATTAACCCACCCAACCGTTTGGTACTTTTGACCGTGTAACCGTAGACTCGACACCCAACCGGCTGGTCTGGGGTACCTAGACTAACACCATCAACAGACCGGGCAACTAATTTTGGGTAATTGGGAAGGCCACAGCGTTTATTAACAACTAAGATAAATTATTAACTAACGTAATAAATTAAAACAGTTCCCACCTTGCTAGGCCCCCGCTTGGCATCTTCAAATCTTGAGAACCAACTTCGCCCTAAATTGCGGCGCGTCCCTGCAGCCGGCATGATTTGGCATCTTCCGCATCGCCTTAGGGCCTGGACCTTCCGCTTCGCTGTGACAACTGTATGAAAACAAAGAAACACCAAACCAAGGAAAGAAAGCTGAAAGGAATAATTCTTCTGAGGCAAAGGGTGGGAGTGCGACTTCTTCGCCTCTTCGTCCAGGGGCAGAAGGAAAGAGGCCCCACCCACGTGCCTCTCGGACTTTGTAAAACCACCGGGCGGTCCTTACCCGCCCCCAACACACACCTCCTGTACCTCACACGGAGGAGTAAAGGGCAAGCCCCAACCATCCTCCAAAGGCTGTGAACCACCCCCTACGTCCTCAGGCCCCCTTCGCTAGTTTCTTGGGGCTTGTTAGTGGTACTTCTACGCCCATTAGGACTCCACGGCTCATGCAGACACCTACAGCTCATGCAGACACCTACAGGCTCATGTGTTTCACATACAGCTCGATGCCTAACACCTACATCTCGTTGTTACTCTTCCATCTCATGCCTACACTACAGCTCAGCAGACCCCTACAAGCTCATAGCGACACCTACAGCTCAATGTGTGCACCTACATCCCATTAGGGACTCCTACGCTCATGCAGACACCTACACTCAGGCAGACACCTACAGCTCATGGTGTACACCTACAGCCCATTAGGACTCCTACGGCCATGCAGACACCTACGGCTCATGCGACACCTACAACTAGGTGTACACTACAACTCAATGTGTACCATACAGCCCATTAGGAGCCTACGGCTCCTGCAGACACTAACACTCATGTGTGCACCTAAGCTCATGTGTACACCTACAGCCCTTTAGGAGCGCTACGGCTCATGCAGACACCTACTGCTCATGCAGACACCTACAACTCATGTACACCGACACTCATGTGTACACCTACCAGCCCTTAGGGACTCCTACGGCTCATGCAGACACCTACACTCATGTGTCACCTACAGCTCATGTGTACACCTACAGCGCATTAGGCCCCTACGGCTCATGCAGACACTACAGCTCATGCAGACACCGACAGCTCCATGTGTTCCACCTACGATTCCATTTTACACCTACAGCCCATTAGGACTCCTATCGCTCATGCAGACACCGCCAGCTCATGCATACACCTACAGCTCTTGTGCAAACCTACAGCTCATCAGACACCTAGACGCATCATGCAGACACCTACACATCTCATGCTACAGCTTTAGCGCATGCAGAACCTACATCTCATGCATACACCTACAGCTCATGTGTGCACCTACATCTCATGCAGACCCCTACAAGCTCATGCCTACAGCTACACAGCTTCATGCAGACAACTACAGCTCATCAGACCCTACAAGCTCATGCCTACAGCTACATCTCATGCAGACACCTACAGCTCATGCAGACACCTACCGCTCATGCCTACATATACTCTCGTGCAGACACCTACAGCTCATGCCGACACCTACAGCCATGTGTGCCCTACAGCTCATGCAGACATATACATACATCTCATGCCTACTCTACTGCTCATCCTACAAACCTCCATCTCATGTGTCCTCCCTACACGGGCACATCCTTACCACCCTTCCATACAACACGTCGTCTCCCCTATCCTCGTCATCTCATCCAAAATCCAAACTTTCCCTTTCCTTCTGAAAGCACCGTTACGATCCGTGCGCCCCATGACCAACCCTAGCATTCATGTTTGAATTGACAGTCATTGCCGAATTTACCAATGGCCCTCGTTAAATGGGGCCAGCAGCACCCTGCCGGATTGGGCGGGCCGCGGGGGACGTCCAAAGCCCCCTCGAGTCCCGAAAGGACTCCATATGATTGCGTTGGAATCAACCGCATCCACAGGCTGATATCCTTATGATCCCAACCGATGGATGGGCGAATTTCCTTACGCTGGCGAAATTGTTCGCCATAGCGCAGCCAGGCCGTGCCACCATGCACCTTGTACGCTTCCCCAATCAAGTCCATATAGCAAAAGAGCACATAACAATGTTCAGGCTCCTTCTCCCCTATAAAAACCCGTTGGGGAAGACTGACTGGATGGACAAATGGCTGCGAAGCATTTCCACAATCCACTACATCACCCGTCTTTGCACTGTTCCTGCTGGCCGTCACAGTTGCTCTACCACGAGTCCCAGTACTTGAGACATGATGAACCTAGGAGTGTACCGGCTGCGGTGTTCCCGCTCCTCATAGCATGTGGTGTCTCACCCCTGCCCAGGACCAACGGCCTCTGACCCCTCTTAGTTGGACGCCCACCGTCCACGCCCTTTCCTCTACCCTGCCCTCGGGTTAAACATTTTCCGAATTAAGTGTAAACTTGAAAAAAAAATGTTGTTTTTTATATTTTTTTAATTTTTTATTTTTTTTAACAACGATGCTATCCTATTGCTATGTCTAGTTTCTAACCTACAACTGAACAGCACACAACTGATTTTTGTGTTCTGCAAGGAGTTGAGCTATAAAATGAATAAAGGTAAAAAAAAAATAAAACATCATCATACACTGCCTAATTCTATAAACCCCTAATAAATTGGTCCCCCTTCGGTGTTTTGAGGTGATCTGGCGTGTCACTAATAGCTAAAACACAAACGCGCAACAGTCCTCCCAGCAAATTCCTCACAATAGTACTAGCGCACTACTAATGCAGCACGCCAGCCACAAGCACATAAAAAAAAAAAGTATAACGGATTGTAGGCCTAAGAGGGCTGTTGGTTCGTGAGATCACTTCCTGCCTACCACTATTCTAATCTACACCCTAACGCTGTCCCTGACAGCAGCACTCTCTCCCTAGCGGCACCTACACAGAATGATCCGAGCAGCGCGGGGAGGGTGCTAGTCTTCTTCCAGGGTCACCTGAATATGCCAGCCAAGCCACTGCTCACAATAACGGGACGTGTATGGTACCCACTACTTCATGCTGGGTGGAGTGCAGATCTCCTTGGCATTGTGATTGGCTTCTGTTTCTGCCGCCACAAAGCCACACACCGGGAATGCCATTTCTTTCTCCTCGATCGGGCGAAGTATCGTCCGAGCACACTAGCATTTTCGATTCCCTAAATGCTCGAAAGAGCATCAACTCGGAAAAAAACCGAGTATGTTCGCTCATCTCTAGACACTATACTAACTACAGGTCCTTATCCGCTTGCTCACTCATGGACCCCAAAAAAAAAAAAAATTTATGATCCCCTAAGATTGAGTCCTTAAAGCCTAACAATTCCTTTCTGTTGCAATGAGCAGTTCAATGAACCGGGTCATTCACCTACAACTCTGCAGGACACTACAGCTCATCCATACACCTACAGCTCATCCATACACTACAGCGCATCCATACCCTACAAGCTCATCCAGACACCTACAACCGCATCCGACCATCCTACAGCTCAGGCTATACCCTACAGCTCATGCATACACCTAACTCATCCAGACACACATCTCATCCAGACACACAGCTCATGCAACCCTACAGCTCAGCCAGACACCCCTTTACCTCATGTGTACACCTCCAGCTCATGTGTAGCACCTACACTCATGCAGTCACCTACAGCTCATGTCAGGCACCTACAGCCAATCTGACACTACGAGCTTCATCAGACACCTACAGCTCATTCCTACACCTACCGCTCATCAGACACTACACTCATGCAGACCCTCAGCTCATGGGTGCACCTACAGCTCATTTGTTCACCTACAGCTCATGCAGGCACCTCCACGCTCAGCTTAACCTACGGCTCCTGAGACACCTACACAGAGCTCATGCTGAACCTACATCTCATGCAGACACCTCCAGCTCATCCTACACCTACAGCTCATGCGTCACCACACTCAGCCTACAACCTACGATCATTCCTACACCTACACTCATGCAGACAACCCTACAGCTCATGTGTGCACCACAAGCTCATGTGTCCCCACAGCTCACTGCAGGCCCCTACAGCTCATGCTGACACCTACGGCTCATGCAACACCGACAGCCATCTGACACCTACACCATGCAGACACCTACATCTCATAGCAGTCCACCTACACCATGCTACACCTATGACGGCTTCATGCCTACCGCTCGCTCATGCAGACACTACGCTCATGCATACACAAAAATTACAATACAACAGAAAACACAACAAACGCACGCTGGTTTTTTACAGCTCAGGTGTGCACCTCACAAGCCCATTAGTACTCCCTACGGCTCATGCAGACACCTACAGCTCATGCGACACCTACAGCTCATGTGTACACCTACATCTCATGCTACACCTACGGCTCTGCGACACGCTACAACTCATGCAGACACCTACAGCCAATGACTGTAGGGAGTAACAACCCAAACCTTATTTGGTGCTTGCCCCTGTACCTTGGATCAACCATCCACCGTTTGGTACGTGACCTTGTACTTGATTACCTCCAACCTTGGTCTTGACCTTTTACTTGATCACCCATCTAACCGTTCTGTACTTGACCTTGTACCTTGATCAACCATCCAACCGTCTGGTTCTTGACCTTGTACTTTGATAACCTTCCATCCGTCTGGTTCTTGACCTTGTACTTGATAACCTTCCATCCGTCCTGGTGCTGTGAACCGTACCTATACAACCACCCACCACGGTACTTGACACCGTGTACCTAGACAACCCACCCAACCATCGTCTTGACCGTGTACGAGGCTACCCACCCAACCTCTGTGTAACTTGTACCATGTACCGAGCTAACCACAACCATCTGGTACGTGACCGTGTATCTAGAATTAACCCACCCAACCGTTTGGTACTTTTGACCGTGTAACCGTAGACTCGACACCCAACCGGCTGGTCTGGGGTACCTAGACTAACACCATCAACAGACCGGGCAACTAATTTTGGGTAATTGGGAAGGCCACAGCGTTTATTAACAACTAAGATAAATTATTAACTAACGTAATAAATTAAAACAGTTCCCACCTTGCTAGGCCCCCGCTTGGCATCTTCAAATCTTGAGAACCAACTTCGCCCTAAATTGCGGCGCGTCCCTGCAGCCGGCATGATTTGGCATCTTCCGCATCGCCTTAGGGCCTGGACCTTCCGCTTCGCTGTGACAACTGTATGAAAACAAAGAAACACCAAACCAAGGAAAGAAAGCTGAAAGGAATAATTCTTCTGAGGCAAAGGGTGGGAGTGCGACTTCTTCGCCTCTTCGTCCAGGGGCAGAAGGAAAGAGGCCCCACCCACGTGCCTCTCGGACTTTGTAAAACCACCGGGCGGTCCTTACCCGCCCCCAACACACACCTCCTGTACCTCACACGGAGGAGTAAAGGGCAAGCCCCAACCATCCTCCAAAGGCTGTGAACCACCCCCTACGTCCTCAGGCCCCCTTCGCTAGTTTCTTGGGGCTTGTTAGTGGTACTTCTACGCCCATTAGGACTCCACGGCTCATGCAGACACCTACAGCTCATGCAGACACCTACAGGCTCATGTGTTTCACATACAGCTCGATGCCTAACACCTACATCTCGTTGTTACTCTTCCATCTCATGCCTACACTACAGCTCAGCAGACCCCTACAAGCTCATAGCGACACCTACAGCTCAATGTGTGCACCTACATCCCATTAGGGACTCCTACGCTCATGCAGACACCTACACTCAGGCAGACACCTACAGCTCATGGTGTACACCTACAGCCCATTAGGACTCCTACGGCCATGCAGACACCTACGGCTCATGCGACACCTACAACTAGGTGTACACTACAACTCAATGTGTACCATACAGCCCATTAGGAGCCTACGGCTCCTGCAGACACTAACACTCATGTGTGCACCTAAGCTCATGTGTACACCTACAGCCCTTTAGGAGCGCTACGGCTCATGCAGACACCTACTGCTCATGCAGACACCTACAACTCATGTACACCGACACTCATGTGTACACCTACCAGCCCTTAGGGACTCCTACGGCTCATGCAGACACCTACACTCATGTGTCACCTACAGCTCATGTGTACACCTACAGCGCATTAGGCCCCTACGGCTCATGCAGACACTACAGCTCATGCAGACACCGACAGCTCCATGTGTTCCACCTACGATTCCATTTTACACCTACAGCCCATTAGGACTCCTATCGCTCATGCAGACACCGCCAGCTCATGCATACACCTACAGCTCTTGTGCAAACCTACAGCTCATCAGACACCTAGACGCATCATGCAGACACCTACACATCTCATGCTACAGCTTTAGCGCATGCAGAACCTACATCTCATGCATACACCTACAGCTCATGTGTGCACCTACATCTCATGCAGACCCCTACAAGCTCATGCCTACAGCTACACAGCTTCATGCAGACAACTACAGCTCATCAGACCCTACAAGCTCATGCCTACAGCTACATCTCATGCAGACACCTACAGCTCATGCAGACACCTACCGCTCATGCCTACATATACTCTCGTGCAGACACCTACAGCTCATGCCGACACCTACAGCCATGTGTGCCCTACAGCTCATGCAGACATATACATACATCTCATGCCTACTCTACTGCTCATCCTACAAACCTCCATCTCATGTGTCCTCCCTACACGGGCACATCCTTACCACCCTTCCATACAACACGTCGTCTCCCCTATCCTCGTCATCTCATCCAAAATCCAAACTTTCCCTTTCCTTCTGAAAGCACCGTTACGATCCGTGCGCCCCATGACCAACCCTAGCATTCATGTTTGAATTGACAGTCATTGCCGAATTTACCAATGGCCCTCGTTAAATGGGGCCAGCAGCACCCTGCCGGATTGGGCGGGCCGCGGGGGACGTCCAAAGCCCCCTCGAGTCCCGAAAGGACTCCATATGATTGCGTTGGAATCAACCGCATCCAAGGCTTGATATCCTTATGATCCCAACCGATGGATGGGCGAATTTACTTACGCTGGCGAAATTGTTCGCCATAGCATAGCCAGGCCGTGCCACTATACACCTTGTACGCTTCCCCAATCAAGTCCACATAGCAAAAGAGCACATAACAATGTTCAGGCTCCTTCTCCCCTATAACCGACACAAAAATGTCTCATCTGCCCTCCCTTGCTCCAGATTAAAGTTTTCTAATGGTAACAGCGAAAATATTTGTACATATTCGACCCCCAATATTTTCTCTCTAACCTCACGCCTCAAGTGGGCCCCCAGCTGGCCCGCAGTGCACATGTATACCTCACACTTCGCTCTATCTGCCATGCGAACATCATCCACCACGGCACCAGGAATTGCAGCCTGCACCCCGAGACCTTCCTGCTCTGTTCCCGAGGTTACAACCCCCACTTCCCTCCCAGGGACAGCCCCAGGCTCCTGCCACACTGCTATGGGGTATCCTGACACTGCCTCTGAACACAACCCTAATACCTCCTGTACACTCGCTAGCAAGCGCTGTAAGCTGTCACTAGAAAAATTCACACCCCCCGCTAACAAGCCCGGTGCTTGGGTGGAAAGCTTGCATTCAGGTCCGGATCACGGATCCTCTCCACCGCTTTCTCACAGCTCCTGCATCCGGAGCCCATCGAGGGATGGTTCTGTGCCGTCCTTTTTACGCCACTAAAGTACAGTGGCATAGACATAGAAGTGCGGCAAATACAAAGCCATGTAAAGCCTGATTTATGACTAGTCTCTGCATTCCCCTACTGGTGTATGTTTTGCAATTTTTGTATGCACAATACAACTTTTTTTTGCAATTTTTGTATGCACAATACAACTTTTTTTAAAAAAGAAAGCAAACACTGCATAAGAACAATGCAGTCACTGTTAATATCTGTCACAGCTGCGCAAAACCCCAAAATGTTGGGAATTTAATTGTGCTACTCTATGAGCAGAAGTTATTCTGTTATAATTGTGCTACTCTATGAGCAGAAGTTATTCTGTTATAAGTGATTAATAAAGCTGTGGCCGACTTCCTAGTCGTCATACCACAAGTTGATATGTTAATGGTGGCCCGGTGATTATGGTGTATTAAGAGTTGAAGGGGCACTTGGTTGGATGGAACACTGGTCGTGGGGAGAGGAGAGGCAGAATAAAGGAGGCAAGTGAGAGGCAGAGTTACGGGAGCCGAGAGAAAGGCCAGAAACAGAGAAGGGAAAGGCAAATACAGGAGCAGAGGAGAGGCAGAATTACAGAGAGAGCAGAGGAAGGCGGGACAGAACAGGAGCAGAGGAGAGCAGAGTACGAGCAGCAGAGGGAGGCAGAGTAAGGAGAAGCGAAAGAGAGAGGCAGAGTACTGGCGCGAGGAGCGAGAGTATGGGCAGAGGAGGGCAGAAGTACTGGAGCAGAGGAGAGGCAGAGTCCTGAGCAGAGGAGAGGCAGGTACGGAGCAGAGGAGAGCAGAGTACAGGAGCAGAGGAGAGGCAGAATACAAGAGAAGAGGAGAGGCAAGTAATGTAAAGGAGGGAGAGAGAGACAGAGAACAGAGAGAGGAGAGGCAGAAATACAGGAGCAGAGGAAGAAGAAGCACGGTACAGGAGCAGAGGAGAGGTGAACAGGAGCATAGGAGCGGCAGAATACAGGAGCAGAGGAGAGGTGCAGGAGAAATAGGAGTGCAAGAAAGAAAACGGTGCTGAGGATCGATTTTCTGTTAGGAGAATTGGGTTTACTCACTCATCTTCACAAAAAGGAAAGGGAAACAAATCGAGGAAGGAAAAGACAAGGAAAAGAGGATTTCTCAAAAAAACATGATGGTCTGTGAAATGAAAAAATTGATATTGAAAAGTTTATAAAACAAGTTGCTCCGCCTACTATTATTTGTCTCTCTTAATTACAAGTCGCTTTGCAGCATTAAACCATCTGCATTTAAGTCCTTGGTCAACCCACAAAAGTATACGGGGGGGACTATTCGAACTTCTCAAATGGCAAGATTAAAATATTTGCTTATTTTCACCTCTATGATACTGTTGTGTGTGCTAGTAAGGAGCCTCTCAGACAGATGTAAAACTTATTCTTACCATTGGTTCTTGGTGATTGATGACAATCGTCATAGAGGAAACGGTATATCATCCATTTACAGGAGGTGGGGGGGGGCATTGGGAAGGAGCCCCTCTTCTCCTCAACATGAAACTGCCCTCTGGGGCCCCTCGGATCAGCTTCTTCTGTCACCAACAAAACCGTCTGTCCAAAGTGGTGACCATGATGCCTGAAGACTCCAGTTATTCCGTTTGACCTTCCTTAATGGGGGCAGATTTACTGAACCGGTCTATCGCGATCCAGCTTCGGGTCCGGAAGGGATTCACTAAGGTAGTTCCTCTGACGTCCACAGGGGCGCCCCTTCCTTTGGCTCGCATCCCCTTCTCTTCTGTAATCATTATGTACATGAAATCTACGAGAAATCTGTGGTCAGCAGCTACTATCGGCCCCCATTCACATGACAGGGTATGCACGCAGCACAGCCATCCGCTCGTGCGAGGCAACTTCCTCCAGTTAGCAGGACGGCAGTTTTAATAGTGATGCAGAGAATTCAGAAAAAAATTTCCTTCCTCTTGCTACTTCTATTCATGTGTGGTTCACAGAGTAAGTGCAGCATGGTAGTAATGTAAGGGAAGATGGTGGGGGAAGGGAGGGTGTTCAGGTGTCTGCATTTTCTGACCATGAGGAGATCGGCTCTGTACAAACAACTAAAATAGCTGTAGTAACAAACCAATTATTACATGCAACAACCGCACACCCCCGCATTCGCCCCTTGGCGTGCAAGTGGAGGAGGGGGGAATCAGATTTAAATTTTTTTTTACGGGCCTGTATGTCAAAAAAAAATAATAAACCAACCCTATTAATGTTAGGATTTTACAAAAATTATAGAAGATCGTCAATATAGAAGCACCCGCCCGGGTTGACATACACAGATGGGTCTGTAGGGTTTTGTTCTTAAGTGGAATGTAGGTAAGTAAGACTGTATATTTTCATGTGTATCAAAGCCAGAACATTTGGTCTCGTGTGACAATTGGATTTTAAAAATGTTGGGTTGTCAAAGAACCAGGACTAACACTAAGCTCAGTACAGACGCCTGTGATAACTGCTACCGAGACATTGTAGCTAGGACTATAAGCACAATAAATACCAATATCCAGAGGTCTGTTTGTAACTAGGGTCGTATGTGTCAAGTCGGGTGTTCTTAAGTAGGGGACGCCTGCCTGTAATCAAAACACATCTACTGATAATTGTACACCATGGGGGAGATTTTAGAAGTGGCTGGAGCAGATTGTTCTTTAGATGCCCATGGCAACCAATCAAGATCAGCTTTCCTTCTTCCTCAGCGTTTATAGATAAAGAGTGAAGCTCTGATGGTTTTCATGGGCAACTAGTGCATTTGTACCTCAGTATTAGGTTTAAGGTGAGGTAGGCTTACAGAGGTCTGACTCCAAGCTAGATTCATCATTGAAGGACTGTACAATGCACCCAATGTCTTATCTACAAAAGTACTCCTATATAGACAGTACACTACAGTGGTATTGTGAAATACATCAATTAAAACCAAAAAAGTGAATAAAACACAAATAACATACCTTGTGATCCTAAGGTGCTGTGGTAGACGAGACGGACACAAGGACGTAGATTGATTGTAGAGATGCACGTACTGGGGTTGTATAGCAGCTCCTCGCTATGATAATATTTAGACGGAGCTGAGCAAGAGAGATCTTTCTGTTTGTTTTCTCTATGATTGTAGATGGGTTTATGGTCTCCATTGTCTCTTGCCTCCCTTTCTCCTTTATCTTCTCGCCTCCGTTCTTCCTTTCGCTTTTCCTTCCTTTACTTTCATGTAGGTTATAGTTTTTTGTAGAAACGAGTTTCAACATACAATATTACACCGTACATTGGACATAGTAGATCATTTCCTCACCTACTGAAAAGCCCCTCATGGGAGATAAACTTAGAGCAGAGGTAGAAGAAGCGAAGTATTTTATCTTTCGCACACCTCTTACCCAAAGAGAGTGTTTTTACTTCACTGTGCAAAACTCATGGTCAGATAAGTCTGTCAGTAGAGATGAGCAGGTGGTCAAAATTGGATCGACGTTTGCGTTTTCAAAACAAATGCGGTTCAGGAAACGGACATCGGGCAAACTTTTGAAACCAATGGGGAGCCCGATTAACACCCCAAAATTGCTTTAAACGGATAAAGCAAGGATTAGAGGTGACTGAAAAATAGTTGTGGCAATAACAGGGGAGCGCCACTGACCAAAATGAGCTCTACAGAAAGTACTCAAAATTATAACATAGCATAAAAAAACAAAATAGTTAATAATGAGCAAAATAACGGCGGGAAGGAGCAATTTGATTCATTTCAAGTTAAATTTAGCAAATGTGAGTTTGTAAATTTCCCCAAAAAAAATCAGTGAATATGTAAACTGTTATATTTAAAGATAAACTCACTGTGAGAGAAGTCACTCAGGCGCTGGCACAGACAAGTCGCGTGGGATCCAGGCTTTGTTCTTCTTAATCGTTTATGCCTAGGCGGATCCTATTATCGGTGATGACACCACCGGTGGTGCTAAACACGCGTTGTGATAGCACACTACCCACAGGGCAGCACCTGCACGGCCATAGAGGGTAGCTACGGCTATGGACTAATTTGCCCACCCAGAAATAAAAAAGAGGATCCAACCTTCAGTACCAGGTGAGGTGTGACAGAATTTCCACCATGCCTAATCACAGTTTGCTTCCGGGGACTACGCCCATATCTGTTGGTGGTGGAGGTGAGAAAGAATTGAACATGGCGTTCCACATTGTGGCCATGCTCACTCTCCGTCCCATGGTGTCCTTTGCTCCTGCCAGGCTGGTGACTCCCCTCCTCGTGCTGCCATTAAGTTCATCGTGGTATGGGGACTTTGGGACTAGGACAAGCTGTCACTCGGTTTTGGAACGGTGTTCTACTCCTCTGAATCATCGCTACAGCCTCCCTGTTGTTGGGTCTCCTCCTCTTCCCCACCGAGCACCCCCACGGCTGGACAGTGCAGTACCTGACCACTGGAATGGCTCAACACTGTTCCTCCTCCTTCTTCATGCTTCTGTGCCATTACAGTCCTCATGGCCTGAAGGGCTTCATCAAGCAGGCGAAAGATGGGGATGGCAGCGCTGAACGATGGCGCCATCAGTGCTAATAATATTATGGTATATTATGAAGTGCAGCACCAAACAACGCCCTCATGAAGGCCCCCAGTCATTGTGCGTGAAGTTGTTTTGGTCACTACTTTGACTCACCGGGTATATTTTGAAGCTGGTATTTAACAATTGTGGCTGACCGCAGGCATCACACACCCTTTCGCACGTGTTGCAAAAGTTGAATTCACCCTAAACTCCCTTCATAGCCTAACCCCAAGACAGGGCACTTGGTTGGATGGAACACTGGTCGTGGGGTTAGGACTATGAAGGGAGTTTAGGTGGAATTCAACTTTGCACACGTGAAAAAAGAAAGCAAACACTGCATAAGAACAATGCAGTCATATTTATTAAGGCCTTTCATCTTGTATCTCTGCAGTACAGTGTAGGGAACTGGTTTGGAGTGAGAGGCTTTTGATTAAAGTTCTCCTTACGGAGAGTTTGGCATTAAAGGCCGCTTTATAGGCGTATTATGACTTATAGCCATTGATGCTCCACAAAGGGATTCTGGGAAATGTGCAAATAGATTTTCCAAAGTCAAGCCGTGCAGAGGTATTCTTTTCAGAAAGAAAAGGCACTCCTTCTACACAGGCCAAACATGTGCCGTCATGTCTTCATTGCAGTCATAAACTTGAAAATTAATATACTGAGGCCTGTAGAGCCATATTTTGCAGAATCCCCTAGTGGAGCATCAATGGCTATAAGTCTCCACACGCCTGCAAGGCAGCCATAATTAGCAAACTCTCTTCAAGGAGAACTCTTACTCTCTGATTACTGTAGAGCAAGGAGCGGAAAGTAAGAGTTCTCCTTACGGAGACTAGCAATTAAGAATGGGATAAGGAAAACCACGCCTCTTTTAGCTACCTTGTAAGGCAGCTCCCTTAGCATCAAGCATGACCTACAAGAGGATTTATGACATAATGCAGGATTAAAACCAAACCAGTATATCTATTCCAGAAGGAACAGACTCCCAACTGTAGACAGCACTGTTTCGACCCGATTGGGTCTCCTCAGTACAGCATAGGGAACTGGTTTGGCTGGGTGAGAGGCTTGTGACTAGGGTTGGGAAGTAAGAGTTCTCCTTATGGACACTGCCAATTAAGGCCACCATGTAGGCGTGTGGAGTCTTATAGCCATCAATGCTCCACTAGGTGGATACTGGGAAAATATGCAAAGTTTTCCAGGATGGGCTAAGGAAAACCACGCCTCTTTTAGCTACCTTGTAAGGCAGCTCTTGACATCAAGTATGACCTACAAGAGGACTTATGACATGATGCAAGATTAAAACCAAACCAGTATATTTATTCCAGAAGGAACAGACTCCCAATTGTAGACATCTCTGTTTCGACCTGATTGAGTCTCCTCAGTACAGCGTAGGGAACTGGTTTGGCTGGGTGAGAGGCTTGTGACTAGGGTTGGGAAGTAAGAGTTCTCCTTATGGACACTGCCAATTAAGGCCACCATGTAGGCGTGTGGAGTCTTATAGCCGATGGATGGGCGAATTTCCTTACGCTGGCGAAATTGTTCGCCATAGCATAGCCAGGCCGTGCCACCATACACCTTGTACGCTTCCCCAATTAAATCCACATAGTAAAAGAGGGCATAACATTGTTCAGGCTCCTTCTCCCCTATAACCGACACAAAAATGTCTTACTCTCATCTGCCCTCCCTTGCTCCAGATTAAACTTTTCTTATGGTAACAGCGAAAATATTTGTACATATTCGACCCCCCCATATTTTCTCTCTAACCTCACGCCTCAAGTGGGCCCCCAGATGGCCCGCAGGGCACACGTATACCTCACACTTCGCTCTATCTGCCATGCGAACATCATCCACCATGACACCATGACACCGAGGGTTACAAACCCCACTTCCCTCCCGGGGACAGCCCCATGCTCCTGCCACACTGCTATGGGAGATCCTGACACTACCTCTGAACACAGCCCTAATACCTCCTGTACACTCGCTAGCAAGCGCTGTAAGCTGTCTCTAGAAAAATTCACACCCCCCGCTAACAAGCCCGGTGCTTGGGTGATTGTAGGGAACTGGTTTGGCTGAGTGAGAGGCTTTTGATTAGGGTCGGGAAGTTAGAGTTCTCCTTACAGAGAGTTTGGCAATAGAGACCGCTTTATAGGCGTATTATGACTTATAGCCATTGATGCTCCACAAAGGGATTCTGGGAAATATGCAAATAGATTTTCCAAAGTCAAGCCGTGCAGAGGTGGTCTTTTCAGAAAGAAAAGGCACTCCTTCTACACAGGCCGAACATGTGCCGTCATGTCTTCATTGCAGTCATAAACTTGAAAATTAATATACTAACTGAGGCCTGTAGAGCCATATTTTGCAGAATCCCCTAGTGGAGCATCAATGGCTATAAGTCTCCACACGCCTGCAAGGCAGCCATAATTGGCAAACTCTCTTCAAGGAGAACTCTTACTCTCTGATTACTATAGAGCAAGGAGCGGAAAGTAAGAGTTCTCCTTACAGAGACTAGAAATTAAGAATGGGATAAGGAAAACCACGCCTCTTTTAGCTACCTTGTAAGGCAGCTCCCTTAGCATCAAGCATGACCTACAAGAGGACTTATGACATGATGCGGGATTAAAACTAAACCAGTATATCTATTCCAGAAGGAACAGACTCCCAACTGTAGACATCTCTGTTTCGACCTGATTGAGTCTCCTCAGTACAGCGTAGGGAACTGATTTGGCTGGGTGAAAGGCTCATGACTAGGGTCGGGAAATAAGAGTTCTCCTTACAGACACTGCCAATTAAGGCCACCATGTAGGTGTGTGGACTCTTATAGCCATAGATGCTCCACTAAGGGGATTCTGGGAAAATATGCAAAGGTTTCCCAAATGGGATAAGGAAAACCACTCCTCTTTTAGCTACCTTGTAAGGCAGCTCCCTTGACATCAAGTATGACCTACAAGAGGACTTATGACATGATGCAAGATTAAAACCAAACCAGTATATCTATTCCAGAAGGAACAGACTGACAACTGTAGACAGCACTGTTTTGACCCGATTGGGTCTCCTCAGTACAGCGTCTACTGTAGAACAAGACACATAGCTAAGCTATTTTATTTTTGCAATTTCTCAGGGAATTCTAAGCTTGCCCTTCTGTCCTAGGAAAAGATTTTAGTGTCTTGGATGTTTTCAGCTTGTGAATAATCTTCACAGTAGAATGACGGGGGCAGTCGATGGTGATAGAGCAACATCTCCTGCGACTAAGGCGCCATTGAGAAGTTGTGAGGACTCAGTTTGGTCACATTGGAGGAGTAGGTAAGAGCATGATCAGTGACATGTCCTTATTCTTCACGACATTGGGGCAGATTTACTTACCCGGACCATTCGCGATCCAGCGGCGCATTCTCTGCACAGGATTCGGGTCCGGACGGGATTTATGAAGGCAGTTCCTCCGCCGTCCACCAGGTGGCGCTGCTGCGCTGAAAATCATCTCAACGCGCCGGAATGCACCACCTCGGACCAGGTGAAGGTAAGCGCTTCCCAAGCGACACTTTTTCGGTTTTTAAATGCGGCGGTTTTTCCGAATACATCGGGTTTTCGTTCGGTCACGCTCCCCGATTTCCGTCGCGCGCATGCCGGCGCCGATGCGCCACAATCCGATCGCGTGCGCCAAAATCCCGGGGCAATTCAGGTACAATCGGCGCAAATCGGAAATATTCGGGTAACACGTCGGGAAAACGCGAATCGGACCCCCATTATAGCAAAGCTATCCTAAAGATCTCTGCAGGGTCTGTGGAAGATAAAGATAATCCAGGACTTGGCTGTCAAGTTGAGGTGAAACTTAAGATGGAACACATTTGGTTGTGTGAGAATTTTCTTTAACAAAGTTGTTGTGAACACGGTATGGAAAGTTTTGAACAAAAATTAAAATTTTGAGCATAATGGGGCACACATACTTACCCGTCCAGAGGAGTTCACAGAAAGTGCACTGTCCCATGATCATGCACTGGGCCACGATTCGTGCGGCCGATATCCTGCATCCTGCATGTGTCCATTCCCTGCTCAGGTCCGCCAGAGTTCACCTTCTTCTTCCTGGTGCATGTAAGTGCTTGGGCTTGCGACACAATTTGAAAGTTAAATCCCGCGTTCAGTCCGAATAAGTCGGATCGTCCGGCACCGTCCCCCGATTTCTGTCACATGAAAGCCAGCGAAGCTGCACCAAAATCTGATCACATGTGACACAATCCCCTGTTAATATCTGTCACAGCTGCGCAAAACCCCAAAACGTTGGGAATATTTTAAAAATTATAGAAAAGATCGTCAATAAGAGCAGTCCCGGGTTACATACACAGATGGGTCTGTAGGGTTTTGTTCTTAAGTGGAATGTAGGTAAGTCAGAACTGTATATGTTATCAGTTGGTATCACAGCCAGAACATTTTGGTCTCTGTGACATTGGATTTTAAAAATGTTGGGTGTTGTCAGAATCCAGGACTAACACTAAAGCTCATTACAGACGCCTGTGATACTGCTAACCGGTGATCATTGTAGCCTAGGACTTTAAGCACAATAAATCTACAAATACCAGAGCGTCTGTTTGTAACTAGGGTCGTATGTGTAGGAGTCGGGTGTTCTTAAGTAGGGGACCGCCTGCGTAATCAAAAAAACATCTACTGATAATTGTAAAACCATGGGGGAGATTATTAGAAGTGGCTGAGAGCAGAATTGCTTCTTTAGATGCCCATGGCAACCAATCAGAGCTCAGCTTTCCTTTTCCCTCAGCTGTTTATCAGATAAAGAGGAGCTCTGATTGGTTTTCATGGGCAACTAGTGCATTTGTACCTCAGTCTATAGGTTTAAGGTGAGGTAGCTTAAGAGGTCTGACTCCAAGCTAGATCATCATGAAGGACTTGTACAATGCACCCAACTGTCACTTTATCTACAAAATACTCCTATATAGACATACAATACACGTTGTAATTGTGAAATACACACACATAAAACCAAAAAAGTGAATAAAACACAAATAACATACCTTGTGATCCGAAGGTGCTGGTAGACGAGGACGGACACACAGGAGTAGATGACTTGTAGAGATGCACGAGTTACTGGGGTTTGATAGCAGCTCCTGCGCATATATAAATTATTTGACGGAGCTGAGAGAGATCTTTCTGTATTGTTCTTCTTATTGATTGTAGATGGTTTTGGTCTCGTTGTTTAGGGTTTAAAATAGTTTTTTGTAGAAACGATTCACATACAAATATTACACCTTACATTGACATCGTAGGATCATTCTTCTCACCTACTGAAAGCCCCTAATGGGAGATAAATTCGGTAGAAGAAGCAGAAGTACGAAGTATTATATCTTTCAACCTCTTACCCAAAGGAGAGTGTTTTACACTTTCACTGTGCAAAACTCAGGTCAGATAAGTCTGTCAAGTAGAGATGAGCAGGTTGGTCAAAATTTGGATTCGACGGTTGCGTTTCACAACAAAATTCGGTTCAGGACACGGACATCGGGCCAAACTTTGAACCAATGGGGAGCCCGATTTTAACACCCCAAAATTGCTTTAAACGGGGTAGTAAGGATTAGAGGGCTGAAAAATGGTGGCAATAACAGGGGAGCTGCCCTGACCAAAATGAGCTAAAGAAAGTACTTAAAATTATAACATAGCATAAAAAAATAAACATAGTAATAATGAGCAAAATAACGCGGAATGCGCAATTTGATCATTTCAAGTTTAAATTTAGCAAATGTTGGTTTGTAAATTTCCCCAAAAAAAATCAGTGAATATGTAACTGTTATATTTAAAGATAAACTCACTGTGAGAGAAGTCACTCAGGCGCTGGCACAGGACAAGTAGATGGGATCAGGCTTTGTTCTCTTAACTCGTTTATGCCTAGGCGGATCTATTACGGTGATGACACACGGTGGTGCTAAACACGCTGTGATAGCACACTACCACAGGGCAGCACCTGCACGGCATAGAGGGCTAGCTCGGCTATGTGACTAATTGCCCACCCAGAAATTAAAAAAAAGAAGGATCCAACCTTCAGTACCAGGTGACGGGTGGACAGAAATTTCCACCTGCTAATCACCAGTTTGCTTCCGGGGACTACGCCCCATATCTGTGGTGGTGGAGGTTGAGAAGAATTGACATGGCGTTCCACATTGTGGCCATGCTCACTCTCCGTCCCATGGTGTCCTTTTGCTCCTGCCAGGATGGTGACTTCCCCTCCTCGTGATGCCATTAAGTTCTCATCGTCGGGATGGGGACTTTGGGACTAGGACAAGCTGTGCTCGGTTGTTGAAGGTGTTCACTCTCTGCATCATCTCTACAGCCTCACCCTGTTGTTGGGCTTCTCCTCTTTCCTCCACCGAGCCCCCCCCCACGGCTGGACAGTGCAGTAACCTGACCACTGGAATGGCCTCACACTGTTCCTCTCTTCTTCATGTTCTGTGCCATTACATCCTCATGGCCTGAAGGGCTTCATCAAGCAGGCGAAAGATGGGGATGGAGCGCTGAACGAGGGCGCCATCAGTGATAATAATATTAATGGTATATTGAGAAGTGCGCACAAACTAACGCCCTCATGAAGGAAGTCATTTGTGGTGAATTGTTTTGGTCACTACTTTGACTCACCCGGGATTTTGAAGCTGGTATTTAACAATTGCTGGCTGACAGCAGAGGCATACACACACTCCTTCGCACGTGTGCAAAGTTGAATTCACACCTAAACTCCCTTCATAGTCCTAACCCCACACGACCAGGTGTTCCATCCAACCAAGTGACCCCTTCAACTCTTAATACACCCATAATCACCGGGCCACCATTAACATATCAACTTGTGGTATGACGACTAGGAAGTCGGCCACAGCTATAATCACTTATAACAGAAACTTTGCTCATAGGTAGCACAATTAGATCCCCACGCGCGTACTCTCTATGATACTGAGTACTTAGATGAAGAACAGGCGAGGCGCTCAAGTGCAGCAGTGGCATCACAGTACGAGAACACGAACCAAATGTGAAAGCAATGATAAGAAGGAACAACCAACTGACACAACCACCTCTGGGCTACACGCCGACCGGGTAAGCAAGACTCCCGGAGCAACAGCACGACCTCAAGAGGATCTTAAAACGACATCATCGGGATTAAACTAAACCAGATATCTATTCCATAAGGAACAACAGACTCCCAACTGTAGACAAATCTCTGTTTCGACCGTGAGGAGTCTCCTCCGTACAGCGTAGGGAACTGATTTAGGCTTGGGGGAAAGGCACTCATGACTAGGGTCGGGAAATAAGAGGTTCTCCTTACATACACGCCAATTAAGGCCACACCATAGGTGTGTGGACTCTTATAGCCATGATTGCCCACTAAGGGATTCTGGAAAATAGGCAATAGTATCCCAAATGGGATAAGGAAACCACTCCCTCTTTATTGCTACCCTGTAAGGCAGGCTTCCTTGCACTCAAGTATGACCTCAGGGACTTATGACAGATGCAGATTAACAAAAACAGTCTATCTTTCCAAAGGAACAGACTGACAAACTGTATAACAGCACTGTTTTTAAAACCCCGATTGGGCTCTCCTCATACAGCGTCTACTGTAGAAAAGACACATATCTAAGTATTTTTATTTTGCAATTTCTCGGGAATTCCTATAAAGAAGCTTGCCCTTCTGCCTAGGAAAAGATTTTAGTGTCTTGGAATGTTTGTTTCAGCTTGTGTAATAAGTCTTCAAACAGTGAATGACGGGGGCAGTCGATGGTGAATAGAGCACATCCCTGGGACAAGCGGCCATTGACAAGTTTGAGGACCTCAGTTTGGTCACATTGGAGGAGTAAGTAAGAGCATATCATGTGACATTCCTTATTCTCTCACGCATTGGGCAGATTACTTACCCGACCATTCCGCGTCCAGCAGGCGCATTCTCGTGCACAGGATCGGGTCCGACGGGGAAATTTATGAAGCAGTTCCTCCGCCGTCCAGCCAGGTGTGCGCTGCCTGCGCTGAAAATCATCTCACTCGCCCGGAGATGCACCAACTCGGACCAGGTGAAGTAAGCGCTTCCCCAAGCGAAACACTTATTTCGGTTTTTAAATGCGGCGGTTATTTTTTCCCGCAATACATCGGGTTATTCGTTGTCATCCGTCACCCGATTTCCGTCGCGCGCAAATCGGCCCGATGCGCACAAATAACCGATCGCGGTGCGCCAAAAGTCCCTGGCAATTCCTGATACAACGGCGCAAATCGGAATAATTCGGGTAACCACGTCGTGAAAACGCGAATCGGAACCCCCATTAGCTAAGCTGGCTAAACCCCCTAAAGATCTCTGGCAGGGTCTGTGGAAATAAGATATCCAGTATTGGCTGTCAAGTTGAGGTGAAACTTAAGATGGACACCCTTTGGGTTTGTGAGAATTATTCTTAACAAGTTTGTTGTGAACACAGGTAGGGAAGTTTTGAACAAAAATAAAAATTTTGTAGCAGAATGGGCAACACATACTTACCCCGTCAGAGGAGTTCACAGAAGTATGCACTTATCCCATATCATGCACTGGGCCACGATCGTGCGGCCAGATATCTGCATCCGCATGTGTCCATCTCCCTGCTCAGTCCCGCCAGAGTTCACCTTCTTCTTCCTGGTGCATGTAAGTGCTTGGGCTTGTCGACACAATTTGAAAGTTAAAATCCCGCGTTCATCCGAATAAGTCGGATCGTCCGGCACCGTCCCCCGTTTCTGTCACATGAAGCCAGCGAAGCTGCACCAAAATCTGATCACATGGACACAATCCCCTGTTAATATCTCACACGTCTGCGCAAACCCCAAAACTGGGAATATATTGTGCTACTCTATGAGCAAAGTTATCTGTTATAAGTGATTAATAAAGCTGTGGCCGACTTCCTAGTCGTCATACCACAAGTTGATATGTTAATGGTGGCCCGGTGATTATGGTGTATTAAGAGTTGAAGGGGCACTTGGTTGGATGGAACACTGGTCGTGGGGTTAGGACTATGAAGGGAGTTTAGGTGGAATTCAACTTTGCACACGTGCGAAAGGGTGTGTGATGCCTGCTGTGTCAGCCAGCAATTGTTAAATACCAGCTTCAAAATACCCGGGTGAGTCAAAGTAGTGACCAAAAACAATTCACCACAAATGACTGGGCCTTCATGAGGGACGTTAGTTTGGTGCTGCACTTCCAATATACCATTAATATTATTAGCACTGATGGCGCCATCGTCAGCGCTACCATCCCCATCTTTCGCCTGCTTGATGAAGCCCTTCAGGCCATGAGGATGTAATGGCACAGAAGCATGAAGAAGAGGAGGAACAGGTGTGAGGCCAGTCCAGTGGTCAGGTACTGCACTGTCCAGCCGTGGGGGGGCTCGGTGGAGGAAGAGGAGGAGAACCCAACAACAGGGTGAGGCTGTAGAGATGATGCAGAGGAGTAGACACCTCACACCGAGGACAGCTTGTCCTAGTCCCAAAGTCCCCATCCGACGATGAGAACTTAATGGCAGCACGAGGAGGGGGAAGTCACCAGCCTGGCAGGAGCAAAAGGACTACCATGGGACGGAGAGTGAGCATGGCCACAATGTGGAACGCCATGTTCAATTCTTCTCAACCTCCACCACCAACAGATATGGGGCGTAGTACCCGGAAGCAAACTGTGATTAGCATGGTGGAAAATTGTCTGTCCACACGTCACCTGGTACTGAAGGTTGAGTCCTTCTTGTTCAATTTCTGGGTGGGCAAATTAGTCACATAGCCGGAGCTAGCCCTCAATTTCTGGGTGGGCAAATTAGTCACATAGCCGGAGCTAGCCCTCTATGCCGTGCAGGTGCTGCCCTGTGGGTAGTGTGCTATCACAACGCGTGTTTAGCACCACCGGTGGTGTCATCACCGATAATAGGATCCGCCTAGGCATAACACCACCGGTGGTGTCATCACCGATAATAGGATCCGCCTAGGCATAAACGATTAAGAAGAACAAAGCCTGGATCCGATTAAGAAGAACAAAGCCTGGATCCCACGCGACTTGTCTGTGCCAGCGCCTGAGTGACTTCTCTCACAGTGAATTTATCTTTAAAATATAACAGTTACATATTCACTGAATTTTTTTGGAAAATTTACAAACTCAACATTTGCTAAATTTAAACTTGAAATGATCAAATTGCGCATCCGCTTATTTGCTCATTATTACTATGTTTATTTTTTTTTATTTTTTTTTTTATCATTCAAGTTTATTGAGAAACATATAATATAAGTTTACAAAGTCCAGTCATGTAAAGCGCAATATATCGTACATATAACATCTCATGCACGCAGGCATGAAAACATGAAAGGCGTGATACAATGACTAACAAAACATAGGTTTGCTCCATTCAGAAGATAGAGATATTGCCATAGAAGTGCCAAGAGGAGCATCATTGTTTCAAAAATACTCTAGGGGATTTATATATGGGTGTTGTCGTCCGGTACTTTATAGCTTGTAGATACTTTTTTGTATAGTTATCACCATATCTCTTTACATCTCGCATCCGGATTAGCCTGTGTATTCAGGTTTCCCCTTCAACTATTGGGAGGTGTCTCCCTACGCTATGTGTAACAGGTTCAACCTAAGGAGGGGGGGAGGGAAGTTATGGGGAGGAAAGAACGGGGTGTAGGATCTGCATCAGCATCTATATTCTAAAAAATGCGCGTATGCGTATGCCCCCATGTTCATTAGAACAAGAGAAAGTCTGGGGAGCTCCTAAAATCCAACCATGGGCTCCATGTCTTTATGTGTTGTTCAGTGGTATGGTGGGCATCCGCTGTGAGCTCTTCCATTCTGTGTATTGCCTCAATTTCTGAGAGGAGATCAGAGCCTGATGGTACTCTAGTAGATTTCCACAGACGCGGTATTAGCATTCTAGCAGCTATCAGTATAAAACCCAGGAGAGATTTTTTAGCTTTTTGTATTGAGGTTGGAATGATGTTTAGCAGAAGGGTGGAAGGATCGTTATGTAATTTGACACCTGTCAGTTTTGATATCAGGTTTACGGCTCTGTTCCAATGAGGCGTCAATAGAGGGCATCCCCACCAAATGTGTGTCATGGTCCCTTGTGTTTGTTTACACCGCCAACACTCATCTGAACATGAGGGGTATATTTTGCTCAGCTTTTTAGGGGTCCAATACCACCTTGATAATATCTTAAAATTAGATTCCTGAGCCCTGCCTGATATAGAGAGTTTATGGCATAGCTCGAATGATTTAGCCCATTCCTCATCTGAGAAGGACTTCCTCAGTTCCTGTTCCCATATTTTGACATATGGTAAATCGGTCAATGCCCACTTATCAAGGAGTAGGCCGTATATGGCAGAAACTGAATGGGGAATCGGATTCTGGGATACGCATAGCTGTTCAAATGGTGTTAGGGGTCTGTGTAAATTTAGAGTGTCCTTGTTGGTATTATAGAAGTGCCTTAATTGAGTGTATTCCCACCTCACTCTATTTGTGCAATGTTGGTCTTCAAGTATGTCCTCAATTGGAGCAAGCCCCTTGTCCTTTAGTAGCGTTGAAAAGGTTAAGGTTTGGTTTTTTCGCATTGGCGCTAGAAAGTGGCTGTGACATCCTGGGGGGAAGTCAGGGTTGTCGCTTACTGGTGTCAGAGGGCCGTCGGAGGAAAGTAGCCTCATGGGTTCTCCCATTCTTTTAATTAATTTAAGAACCTGAGTGGCCACATATGGTATTTTAGTCAGGTGGAAAGTTTGGTGTACATAAGTGGGTGTCCAGGGTAGGATGGTTAGTGGTGCGGGGGATAGGGTGTTTTTAAGTGTCACCCACAGTTTCCCTTTACCGGCGTGGAACCAGTCTAGTACACGTGCCATCGTTGCTGCAGTATAGTACCCCTTAAAGTCTGGTAGCCCTAAGCCACCCTGTAATTTCCGTCGTATAAGAGTCAGTCTCGAGATTCTGGGAGGTGAGGCTGCCCATAGAAATTGATTTAGAATTTTTTGTAGCTTTCCAAAGAACTGTCCTGGTAAAGTCAACGGTATTGTTTGAAATAGGTAAAGGAGCCTGGGGAGAACTGTCATCTTAATACAACTTAGTCTCCCCATCCATGTCAACTGTGCCGTAGCCCATTTTTTCAGGTCGTTTTGGAGTTTTTGCAAGAAATGCCCGTAGTTATGGGTAAAAGTCTTGTCCAGATCAGCTGTGATCTTAATACCTAAATATACAATGTGTTCGTTGGACCACACGAAGGGGTAGTCTTTTTTCAGTGTTTGGACCGTGGTAGCGGGAAGATCTATCCCCATAGCGACACTTTTAGTGACGTTTACTTTATGATTGCTGTAAAAGCCAAAGTCATTAAGAGTCTCTATCAGATGCGGAAGAGATACTTCAGGGTTGGTTATATATAGTAAAACGTCGTCTGCAAATGCAGAGCATTTATACTGTCGGTCTCCTACAGTAATTCCTGTAATGGCTTCGTTTGCCCGAATTGCTGTCAACAAATGTTCCATTACTAACGCGTATAGTAGGGGGGATAAAGGGCAGCCCTGCCTGGTGCCGTTACCAATAGTGAAGGTCGGGGAGAGAGCCCCATTTATCCTAATTTGTGCATGAGGATTGTCATATAATGCCTTGATGCGTGCTAATGTAGTGGGCCCCATTCCTGTTTGTGTTAGGGTCGCCTCTAGGAATCCCCAGTCCACCCTGTCGAACGCCTTTTCAGCGTCTAGCGAGAGCAGTAGCATTGGTGTAGAGGTAGATTTCGCATGGTGTAGCAAGGAGAAGGACTTCAAGGTGTTGTCTCTTGCCTCCCTTGTCGGGATAAATCCTACCTGATCAGGGTGGACTAGGGACCCCATAAGACGAGCCAGTCTGCAGGATAACAATTTGGCATAAATTTTGGCATCAACATTAATTAGTGAGATTGGTCTATAACTAGGGCAGAGTTGGGGGTCCTTCCCGTCTTTAGGGATCACTGTTATGTGAGCATACAAGAAGGAGGGAGGGAACGGATTTTTGTCAGATATGGAGTTAAAAGCCTCTAGCATATTATTGGAAAGCTCTTCTGTTAGAGTTTTAAAAAGCGCAGACGTGTACCCGTCTGGTCCAGGGCTTTTGCCGGACGGCAAGAGCTTGATGACTTGTTTGAGTTCTTCGTGGGAAAATGGTAGTTCTAGTCTGTCTCTTTCCTCGCCTGTAATTGTGGGTAAGGCAGTCTTTTTCACATATTGTGAGAGGGTGAGGGGGGGTTGGGGCGGTTTGAACACAGATGAGGGCTGTGGGAGGTTGTATAGTGATCTGTAATAGTCTGTGAACGCCTCGGCTATTTCTTCTGTTTTGTGCAGATGTTTGCCATTTTGTGACTTAATAGATGGGATATATGTAGATACTCTGGCATCGCGGAGGGCTCTTGCTAGGGCTCTGCCCGGTTTATTACCCCATTCATATAGTGATCGGGAGTATAGGTGTTTAAGCCTTCTCTGGCCTGCTTCTAGTAGAGCGTTTAGCTCTTGCCTCTTGGCAGTAAGCTCTCTTAGGGTTGTCTCCAATAAGGTCCTTTTATGTTGCGCCTCCAGTGTCTGGAGCTCGGATAACAAGGTAGCGATTCTGAATCCCTTTTCCCTTTTTAACCGTGCTCCATGCCTTATGAGAACCCCTCTAAGCTCGCATTTCAATGCTTCCCATTTGAGGGCTTCGGATGAGAAGACATGTCTCTGATCCGCGTTAAAGTCCAGTATCTTTTTTTTGAGGTCTGCTAGGCATAGTCCGTCTGTCAGTAGAGATTCATTCAGTCTCCAACTAAATGGGCGTCTTTGTTGTTGTGCTATCCCTAATGTACAAGAGATGGGAGCATGATCGGATAGGTATATTGATCCTATTTCGGAACCCTGTACTTGTGAGAGGAGATGGTGCTGGACAAAAATATAGTCTATCCGGCTATATGTATTGTGTACTAGTGAGAGAAAAGTGTAGTCCCTTTCTGTGGGATAATTAATTCTCCACACATCACAGAGTTGTAAAGCATGTAGGGCTTTTTTGATCTTGTTTAATTTGTTGTACGATATTCCTGACTTCCCTAGAGAAGTATCTATTAGAGGATTCAGTGCTAGGTTCAGATCTCCGCACATGATCAATGAACCTCTAGCAAATGTGCAAAGTTCATCCAAAACCTTAACCATGAATGGGGTTTGTTCAGAGTTTGGGGCATATACATTCGCTATTGTGTAGGAAGTGCCCAACATTTCGCATTTTAGGAATAGGAATCTGGCCTCTGGGTCTAATTTGGTCTCAATAACCTTGCACTGTACAGATTTGTGAATAAATATCGATACGCCTCTTGATTTCCCATGAGGATTTGTGCAATGATAGGATTGTGGGTAGTATCGATTTTTACAGGTGGGGGTCTGATCCGAGCTAAAATGAGTTTCCTGTATGCAGAGTATTTGGGCTCTTTGTTTATGGAAATTGTATAGGACCCGGGACCTTTTCTCAGGGATATTGAGTCCTTTGGCATTAAAAGAACATATCTTTAGAGGAGTAGCCATCATCGGACTAGATCTACAGCCGAATTCTCTTTGTGTAGTAGCCTTTGGGGGGAACAAGGGACAATACAAAGGGAAGGAGGGGGAAAGGGTTCCCTAAACTATAATCGGTTTCTTCTACTTATGTAATGAACACGAACAGCTATCCAGTGAATAGCAACTGTTTAAACTGGTTAAATGTGTATTGTGTGCAACTAGCACTGATAAACCTGGGTGCTATACCTAGGTTTCACCTATTGGGGGAGAGTGACAGCTCAATAGGGTAAGTGTCACTCGACTGACCGTATCGTACAGTCTATATGTACGAGTTAGTTAACTATCTAATGAGCACATCGTGACTGTGGGCCCATATATTCAGATGAATGTACAAGTCATAAAGGAACATATTAAACAAAACCTAAAGCGCGCTGTGAATGGTCCTTTTGCGGCGGCCCTGCACAGAGCTCAGATCAGTCACGTCCGTTCGCCATCTTGGCTGGCTCCGCCCCACTATGTTTATTTTTTTATGCTATGTTATAATTTTAAGTACTTTCTTTAGCTCATTTTGGTCAGGGCAGCTCCTCTGTTATTGCCACCATTTTTCAGCCCTCTAATCCTTACTTTATCCAAATTTTGACCAACCTGCTCATCTCTACTTGATAGACTTATCTGACCTGAGTTTTGCACAGTGAAAGTGTAAAACACTCTCCTTTGGGTAAGAGGTTGAGAAGAGATAAAATACTTCTGCTTCTTCAACCGAATTTATCTCCCATTAAGGGGCTTTCAGTAGGTGAGAAGAAATGATCCTACAGATGTCAATATGTAAGGTGTAATATCTGTATGTGAACTCGTTCTACAAAAAACTATATTAAACCCTAAACCACGAGACCCATAAATCATCTACAATCATAAGAAGAACAAACAGAAAGATCTCGTCTATAGCTCAGTCATTAATATTTATATATGCGAGGAGCTGCTATAAACCCCAGTACGTGCATCTCTACAAGTCATCTACTCCGTGGTGTCCGTCCTCGTCTACCCAGCACCTTCTGGATCACAAGGTATGTTATTTGTGTTTTTAGCACATTTTTGGTTTTATTGCATGTATATTGTATGTATATCACAATTATACTGTATTGTATGTCTATATAGGAGTAATTTGTAGATAAAGGACAAGGATGATGCGTTGTACAAGTTCTTCCTGATGAATGTAGCTTGGAGTCAGACCTCTGTGTAAACATATATCTGAGGTACAAATGCACTGGTTGCCCATGGAAACCAATCAGAGCTCATCTTTTATTTGATAAACAGCTGAGGGAAAAGGAAAACTGAGCTCTGATTGGTTGCCATGGGCATCTAAAACAGTTCTGCTCTCAGCCACTTCTAATAAATCTCCCCCCATGGTTTACAATTATCAGTAGATGCTGTTTTTGATTATATGACTATCTTTCTATAATTTTTTTAAATCTAACATTAGTAGGGGGTTTTTATCAGTTTTTTTTGTCATACAGGCCCCAAAATAGTTTAAATCCTGATTCCCCCTTACTCCACCTGCACGCCAATTGGGAATGGAGGGGTGTGAAGGTGGGTGCATGTAATAAGCTGGTTCATTAATACAGCTATTTATAGTTGTACAGAGCCGATCTCTTCAGGTCAGAAAATGCAGACACTGAACACCCTCCCTTCCCCCACCATAATCAGAGCTCATCTTTTATCTGATAAACAGCTGAGGGAAAAGGAAAACTGAGCTCTGATTGGTTGCCATGGGCATCTAAAACAGTTCTGCTCTCAGACACTTCTAATAAATCTCCCCCATGGTTTACAATTATCAGTAGATGTTGTTTTTGATTACAGGCGGTCCCCTACTTAAGAACACTCGACTTACATACGACCCCTAGTTACAAACAGACCTCTGGATATTGGTAATTTATTGTGCTTTAGTCCTAGGCTACAATGATCAGCTGTAGCAGTTATCACAGGCGTCTGTAATGAAGCTTTAGTGTTAGTCCTGGTTCTTATGACAACCCAACATTTTTAAAATCCAATTGTCACAGAGACCAAAATAGTTCTGGCTGTGATAACAATGATAAAATATACAGTTCTGACTTACATACAAATTCCACTTAAGAACAAACCTACAGACCCTATCTTGTATGTAACCCGGGGACTGCCTGTATATGACTATCTTTCTATAATTTTTTAAAACTAACATTAATAGGGGGGGTTTATTATTTTTTTTGACATACAGGCCCCGAAAAAATTTAAATTCTGATTCCCCCTTACTCCACTTGCACGCCAATGGGGAATGGAGGGGTGTGAAGGTGGGTGCATGTAATAAGCTGGTTCGTTAATACAGCTATTTATAGTTGTACAGAGCCGATCTCTTCAGGTCAGAAAATGCAGACACTGAACACCCTCCCTTCCCCCACCATCTTCCCTGACATGACTACCATGCTGCACTGTACACTGTGAACCTCACACATGATAGAAGTAGGAAAGAGGAAGATTTCTGATTTCTCTGCATCAATTAAAATCTGCCGCCCCTGCCAACTGGAGGAAGTTGCCTCCCGAGGCGGATGGATGGTGCAGCAGTGCATACACTGTCATGTGCATGGGGCCTTAGTGAACTGCTGACCTACAGAAAGCACTGTACACTGTGAACCTCACACATGATAGAAGTAGGAAAGAGGAAGATTTCTGATTTCTCTGCATCAATTAAAATCTGCCGCCCCTGCTAACTGGAGGAAGTTGCCGCCCGAGGCGGATGGATGGTGCGGCAGTGCATACACTGTCATGTGCATGGGGCCTTAGTGAACTGCTGACCTACAGAAATTCTCGTAAGATTTCATGTACAGTAATGATACAGAAGGAGAGAGGATGATCTGAGCCAAAGGAAAGGGGCGCCACCTGGTGGACATCGGAGGAACTACCTTAGTGAATCCCGTCTGGACCCGAATCCACCGCAGAGAACGCGCCGCTGGATCGCGAATGGACCGGGTAAGTAAATCTGCCCCATTAATGAGAGGTCAAACTGGACATAACTGGAGATCTCAGGCAGCAGTGGTCACCACATTCGGACATACGGTTTTGTTTGGTGATAGAAGAAGCTGATCCAGATGCCCAAGATGGCAGTTCAATGTTGAGGAGAAGGAGGGGGCTCCTTCCCAATTGTGTCCCCCCCCCCCACGCACTGCAATGGTTGATATACCATTTTTTCTATGACTGATTGTCATCAAATCACCAAGAACAATGTAAGAATAAGTTTACATCTGTCTGAGAGGCTCCATTACTATCACAAAAAGTATCTAGAGGTGAAAATAAGCAAATAGTTGTTAATATTTGCCATGTGGAGAGGTCTGAATATTCCCCGAAATTTTGTGGGTTGACCAAGAGGACTTAATCAGATGGTTATAGCTGCATGCGAACTGGTATTAAAGAGAGACAAATAATAGTAGGAAGGAGCAACTTATGTTTTAACTTTTCAATATCAATTTTTTCACAGACCAATCATGGTTTTTTTGAAGAAATCTCTTTTCCTTGTACTTTTCCTCGGATTTGTTTCCCTTTCCTTTTGTGAAGATGAGTGAGTACCACAATCCTCCTAAAAAAAAATCGATCCTCAGCACCTGTTTTCTTCA
>WNYA01000304.1:67779-95288 GCA_019512145.1 Engystomops pustulosus | reverse complement strand
CTTACAGTCTATGAGGATGAGGGGGTGACCTAGGAGCTTACAGTCTGAGGATGAAGGGTTGACACAAGAGGTATAAGAGGTTGTATAATGGTCCAGCCATTCTTTATAAGGGAACAATATAAAATAATTTAATAAATAATTTACTAAACAACGATTTTGCTGCTTGAACCAGCCATCAGCCGCCATCATATGTACAGTGTCCTAGGTGAAAAAGACTGCAGAGAAGCCGGGAGCTTGGTATATATCTGCTGTTTGCCAGATAGATAGGACATAGGATGGATTAGTAAAGGGAGATTTGACATTTCAAGCAGTTAGCGAGTGTGATAGGCTTGCCTAAAGAGATGAGAGTTAAGAGCACGTTTGAAGCTTTGGAGGGTGGATATTAGTCTGAGAGTCCGGGGAAGGGCATTCCAGAGAATTGGAGCAACTCGGGAGAAGTCCTGGATACGTGCATGAGAGGTTCGAATTAAGGTAGAGATTAATCTAATGTCACTGGCAGATCGAAGAGCACGGGAAGGGCGATAGACTGAGATGAGAGAAGAGAGATAGGGAGGTGCAGCATTATGCAGAGCTTTGTGGATGAGGGTTATTATTTTAAAGTGAATACTGAAGGAGACAGGTAGCCAGTGCAGTGATTGGCACAAACTGGAGGCATCCGTGTAGCGTTTGGCCTGAAAGACGAGCCTGGCTGCTGCATTAAGAATAGATTGAAGAGGAGAGAGTTTAGTGATTGATATGATATGAGATGCCACTCTTATACCACCCAGATGTAAAATCTGTCAATTCTTTCCTCCAGGTAACGGGTTTGTCAACCCCAGAGCTTCTCCCAGCCTTCTAGGACCATCTGGTGGCAACGGATTGGGAAAAGTCATGCCCACAAAGTCTCCACCACCGCCCGGGGGGAATTTGGGAATAAACAGTAGGAAGCCTGACCTGCGTGTTGTCATACCTCCTTCCAGCAAAGGAATGATGCCCCCTCTGGTGAGTCTCCTGCAGATGTTTTATCTATTGGGGTTAAGGTGATATTACACTACCTGTTCTAGTATTTTACTCCCTTCTGAGGGAAAATCCTTGAAGGCAAAAATGATATATCCTGGAATCCCATTATGTTCCCTGTAGTCTGTGTTGGCAGAACATGTAGAGTGGGATCATTGGGATGTATACTACAATACATGAGTCATGTTATATATGGTCATGTTATATTTATCTATATAGCACATAGGGTAATTTATATTTTTCGCGACTATCGGAGGATAAATGGATCCATTGCAAAGGCCACTAAAATAAAAGGTCCAGTTCTCAGCACCCCTACTAATCTGCTAATTAAAGGGGTGACCGCAGAGTAGTAAGCAATGATGGGGCACCACAACCCATTAATTTAGCTGATCGGATATTCATGGCCATCCTAAGTATAGACCCCCTTGTTATTCTAGACCAATTGATATAGCAATGTATACAAATCCTCGGCCCCATCTCGACAGTCTTCTACCACTTATTAGGTCTATCTGTAATGTTAGTAGGTTATTATCAAAGCCATGTATTTTAGGGTACAGAAGGGTGGGCACTCTTGTTTCTTTTTGCACAATGTGGGTAATGACTCCTTAGGAGCTGGGCATCGGATCTCTCCTGTAGACTTATATCGTGCTATGAGGTTATAGTACTGTTCTTTCAGCTCCCATTCACACACACAATATCCTCTGTAATGATATTTTCCTCATTTACATACAGACAGAAGAGGATGAATTAGACCTGGTGAGTTAAGTGTGTTCTTGGTGGAGATGTATATATTCTATCACTCATGTTCCCTTTAACATTCCTGAAGCTTGAGGGAAAACATTCCCGACAATTCCTGGGATATAAGGACAGGACGAGGTATTTCCTGCAGGGCCTTTTATTCAGTCTATGTTGAAAGGGAACATTTTGGCTGTGTGCTTCACCTCCTTCTCCCCCTGGGGCACGGCTGTATGGCTATTCTTCAGGTTAGCGTCTGCTTCCTCCAGCCTGGTAGGAGGGCCGCACTGTTTTGTCTTCCTCTTTCAGTCCGGTTACATCATCCGTGGTGAGGTCATTTCTTGCCAGAGCTGTGAATGATCTCATCTTCCTCAGGAGGACTAAGCCTGCGTGTATAGAGACGGCGCAGGACTCCACACCTATCTACATACTGATATACTGCCTCAGACCCAACCCAAGGTGCTGAGATATAATTCATGTTTTCTTATGCCAGCAATGACCCACTTTCTGCACATTCCCAGGAGGCTGTCAGCTTCCCATCATCTAAGTACATAGAAAAATACAAAGTATTTCAGATTGTTATAGGTTAGCGCCATTGTAGCCTGGCCAGGTCTGGTCATATCATTGCCCCCCCCCCATCACACCCTGCTATGGTGCATGGATATCTGTGCTTGTTACACCTGAGGTATGATGCCTGCATGCCTTTTATTTTTATTTATTTTTCTCCACAATTTGGAATTTCATAGAAATTGCAGCAAATCATGAGTTTTGTACATTGTGCCTGGACCCGTGCCTGCATCATCCTCCGCTCCATCATTGTATCCTGTCACTGTGCAAGGTCCTCTATAAGCGTCACAACACTGCCCTCTGCGGGTGGCAGCATGCAATCACTACACCATGTCCGTTACATTGCATTTGTGTCCTGGATACGTTGTATACAAACATCACACAATGTTATTTATATATTTTTGCCATTTTCGGTTCCACTTTTTTTTTCATTGCATTATTTTATAATATAAAATGTAATTTTTTTTTTAATAAATATTTTTTTTCTTTACAGAATGCCCAAAGGATAAGCAGCTCCCAGTCTACTCAACCTCTTGCTACTCCAGTTGTCTCTGTGACTACTCCTAGTCTGGCCTCACAAGGCCTGGTGTACTCTGCAATGCCAACTACCTACAATACTGGTACGACCACTTGATCCACTTGTACTTCCCTGCTGCCCAAAAGTTCTGAAGGGAACATGTTTTATCTTTTATGTCTATTAGGTAATAAATGGAGAGCCTCCACATTGGCTAATGGTCCCTCCATTCCCAGCTGTTGGGATTTTTGTCCTGTAGGCCATAAAATCTTAATCATAGGCTGTGTACACCTTTGCCATTTTTATATAAACCCTTCAAAGGAAATCTACCATTTGTTTTTATGTATTGTGAACCAAGCATACCTTGGGAATTCTGTAGCGACACTGATGCAGAAACATATCTTGTTTGTGGTTTTGGAGTGGTTTTGCTAAAAAAAACTATTTTAAAATTCAGGACCTTGGGAAAGCTGGGTGCAGACTGGCTGCCATATGTAAACACATTGCACAGAGCTTCCTGAACTGTCCAGACAGTAGTAATCAACCAGAGCTGGATGACTCGTACACAGCAGCTGGAGGATGGTGCAACGATTGATTACTTCTGCCTGTCAGGCACAATACAATGATTACATCATTCTCTGTAGCATTGCATAATTAGGGTAAGAGGAGAAGCGCCAAGCCAGGCACAGGAGCAACAGAGCATCATAATCATAATTTTATAATTGTTTTTTCAGCAAAACCACTCAGTTCAGGGATTAAACAAGATATGTTTCTGCATCAGTGTAGCTACAGCATTCTCAAGGTATGTTTGATTCATAATACAATAAATCAAATGGCAGGTTTCCTTTAAATGTAAGATGGATTATGATGTGACACTTCCTAGATTGTGCATCTCGAAGGTATCAGAAAGCCAAGGAATTCTTTTGTGGTGTAAATCTGCAATCTTGCCAATTCATATTACTTTATACAAGTAGACACTGGGTAGGTTTGCTAGTCTTGTCAACTGATATATACAATATGACAAGGATATATAGATGTAAATATGTAGGAAAGATTCAACTAAAATCCTCTAGGAAGTTGCTTTATCTATTGAGTGAACATGCGATGTCTGTGAATGTGGATATGTACGGCTAGTGAGGCAGGGCAGAGGACTCACTATCTGTACCAAATGGATGAGCAGTTACCATTGACTTGCTGGAGGGATGGGACTACCCACACTTCCTAGGTTGTAGACCTGGGAGGAAAGAAAAGGTATAATAAAATGTGACCTAATAGCCGCTAAGTGATAGCATCTCCAGCTCTGTTCTCCTGGTAGCACCCGCTGATGTGTTACAGACCACAATATTGGCTGATTCTTGTGGGTGCCAGGAGCTATGATGTAGTCATTACTTGATCTATGAAAGCCTTAAATGAAATTCTGTGATCTGTAAGAGGAAACTAGTTTGATGCTGAGGTGTCTTGTGGAAGGTCCGGAGCTCACTCTGCTCTCCTCCCCTCTGCAGATTACTCTCTCACCAGTGCGGACCTGTCTGTTCTTCAAGGGTTTAACTCCCCGGGAATGCTGCCTCTCGGACAGGTGTCTGCCTGGCAGCAGCACCACTTAGGACAAGCTGCCCTCAGCTCTCTTGTGTGAGTATCATCTAGTACTGGATGTATTGCTGTGCCTCTGGGGTGTCCTCATTGAAGTGTAGTGGGAAATGTTTCTCAAGAAATCAGCTTAAAGGAAATCTACCATTCATAGATGCAGGCACCGTGACTGTGGCGATCCTAATAATTCCTTTATTTATATAGCACTTACAGATTATGCAGAGCTACACAGAGTTTGCCAAATCAGTATATGGGGTATATTTTGGAGTGTGGGGGAAACCAGAGAACCCGGAGGAAACCCATGCAAACATGGAGAGAACATACAAACTCTTTGGTGTCCTAGATGGACCCAGGACCCCAGTGCTGCAAGGCTGTAGTGCTAACCACTGAGCCACCATACTGCCCCATCTTATATTTGTTGCCCATGGCTTCCTTCCAAAATCAATGTTTCAAATTACGCTAATGAGCCTAATGGGCTCTGAGGGGTGTTACCAGAGCCTCTTCATGGTTTAGATTCACAGGCTGTTACAATGAGCTGAACCTGTGTCATTTAACCCTCTGTTATTTCCCTACTCTGCTGCTTGAAGTTGCAGCACGGTGGGGCTTTGGTAACACCCCCCAGAACCCCACACAGCATTTTGTGCATCAGAAAGTACCCTAGTGGTTTTCCCCAGAAATAGCGCTATTTGGGTTGGATGAGGATGCATGTTACTTCAGTAGGAGAAGGGAGGTCCCATTCAGTTCAGGAAGAACAAGGTAAGTCCAGTGATTACCTTTTACTTAGAGATCTGTTTCATTGTAGGGTTAGCGTCCCGTTTCTGCATCTCGCGCCCTGTAAATTTGCTAAGAAAACTATTTACTGTCTGAAAACATTAAGGCCCCTTTCACACAACGTGTATAGCAGCTGTAGGGACGGCCATCATAGACGTGCATTGTGTGCAGCACGGTACAGTGTCACCGTGCCGCTGCTGGCAAAAAGAAAGAGCCTCCTTTATCTTCCGCCATATGTACAGCCTGGCAGCGCGTCTCCCTATGGAGAGGGGAGATATGAGGAGCACTTACCTCTAAGTCGAATGTATGTTTCGCCAGGTCCCGTGTGTGTGAGAGAAGCCTACGTTGTGCTCAGCAGTGTAAATCCTAGGACCATTGCGGACAAGAGATTTCTTCTGTAGCTGGTGTATTGCAGTATATTTATGTGTATATGTATTTATATAGATGTATATAACTGGTCTGTATTCTCTCCTCAGGGCCGGTGGGCAATTATCTCAGGGTTCAAACTTATCCATAAGTACCAACCAAAATGTCAACATAAAGTCCGAGCCAATATCCCCTCCCCGCGACCGCGTCACATCATCTGGATTTACTCAGCAGCAACAGCATCATCATCATCAACACCAGGCCCGTCCAGAAATGGGGCGATCGCCCGTGGACAGCCTAAGCAGCTCCAGCAGCTCGTATGACGGAAGCGACAGAGAGGACGTCAGGAACGATTTCCACTCCCCTGTGGGTATGGGACGCAATTCTAATAATGAAGACAGGGACAGCCCCTCCATGAAGCGCATGAGAATGGACGCCTGGGTGACATAGAGAGCGCTTCCCCCTCTCCGGAGTCCCCAGCATATCACGAAAACTTTTCCAGAGGATGCAGAACCCTTATATATAAGCAAATCTATATCTATACATATAGAGAGAAAGGAGTCCGTCACACGCGCACAAGGGGCCGTCTTTTGTGTGTTTCTGTGAGCTCTCGCTTGTGTTTCTCACAAATCAATCAGGTACCTGCTGCAATGACTGAACACAGACCTACAACTTTAACCGGCAATGTGGCACATGGAGTTTGGGGGGGAGAAAAAAAAAACAACAAACAAACAAAAAAAAACTAAAACTTTGTGTGTCTAGTACTGTACTGCAATAGTAAAGGGGTGATAGGCAGGGCTGGGGGGTAGTGCGATGCTTCTCCCTGTAGTGCTGTGTTGTATGACCCTTTACCACCTCCCGAATCTGGAGGTTACAGAAATAAATAGCAACGCAGTGTGTTTTTTTTTTTGGGCAAGATGTGGCAGGATTGAAAAGCAGGAAAAGTAAAGAAAGCAATACTGTATATGACAATGTTTAACCCCTCACAACCAGGCCTCCACCCCCAGTACATGAAGGGCTTAAGCCACACTATCTATTTTTGCACGTGCAACACAAAAAAAAAAAAAAAAAAGCAAACATGTGGGGCGGGGATAAATAAATATAAGGGGAGGGGCAAGCATGATTTTTTTTTTTTTTTTAAAGATGTATACGCCCGCTGGAGGCATTAAAAAGAAAAAAAAGTAATATATTAAGTTATAATTGGGATATGTTTCTTTTTACATTCATACCTTTTGAAGAACAGATAAGTGATTTTAGCTTGTGTATATTTTATATTATTAAGGAAAAAAAAAAATAAACCAATACCCTTACGAATTAATGACTATATATAAAGTTCTATACTTTTTGAAAACCTGTTCTGCAATGAATTATTTATATGAACCAAAGCTGTATGTTTGAGCTTATTTTGTAGACGTTAGCTCGAAATGGTTATTTCATGTTTTCTTTTTTTTTTTTTAAGTGTTTTTTTTTGCTCGTTAAAACTAAAAGTGAAAAAAAAAATAAGATAATAAATGCAACAACTACAGAGAGAGAAACAAGCCATGCTATACATATATACTCGTATGTGTAAATGAAACTTTTGAGCCAAACTTTGTTTATTTTGTATATAGTATCCGAAATAGTTCACCGCAGGGTGTAAGTACCAATGTATTGTATGTTCACCAAATGAAACCTATAACAATCGGACTGCCGCCAACTTGAACAGATACAAGGCAATATCCTAGTAGAAGAGTATTCGGTGTGTAATGTACAATTTGTCAGATATGCTGTATTCCCCTTTGGGTATTAATTGCTAGTACTGTTACTGCACAATTCTCGTCTTTTGCTGAGAGTTGGATACAATTTTGTTTTTGTGCTATTCACAGTGGTGTGGTTTATTATATATATATCTATATATTTTTATCTCAATATGTTCACTGATGCTCCATAAGTGGCAATGTGGCAAATAGTCATAAAAATCACCTTTACTGGACAGTATAACGTCTTACAAACAGTATAAGTTTTATTTAATAATAATAATAATGATGATCTTTATTTATATAGCACCATTATATTCTGTAGCACTTTACAAATCATGGAGGACATATACAAATATAATAAGACAATACAGTATAGTATCATTTTTTTTTTTTTTAATGTATTGTTTCCTTACCTTTAAGTTTTTAAAAAGTTTTTTTTTGTTTTTTTTTTTACCTTAAGCTATATGATCTATCTATAAGATGGGACTTCTGCTGATTAGCGCACAGAGAAAAGAGCCAGAAGTCTAGCCCCGTTCACTATGTAGTGGCCGACACCAGGAACTGCGGCTGAGCTCCTTTTAGACTTTGTATTTACCGTACACCTGAAGACAAGCAGTTTATACTGGAAAACCCCTCTAATATTTTATTACACCTTACATGAATCTCTCTAATCTTCCATGTGTGTGGAAATATGCAAATTAATTTCGGTGATAAAGAAGTGATGTCTCTCTGGCAGAGGTTCCTTGTTCTGCCCATCTCCTTGTAATGGGGTGAAGTTCTTCTGACTATTTGCCATGTTGCCGCGTATGAAGTGTCTGGGAAGGACGCATTTCCTTTGTATAGGGGCTGTTATGTCATGGACTCCGCACTCTTCTTGTGAGTGTGACTATACATAGTGAGACTTTCCCCTTTACTGTCTATTCTCTTGTGTGCCTTAAGAAAATGGCTGAGCTGACTGTATTCTTGTCCTATGCAGAAGATCCCTGTCCCCTCCTCACCAGAGCGCTGATCAAAAACTTATTTAAGTGACAGCATCACCTTTCTCTCACTCACCGGCCCCATACATTATTATAACGCGATGTATAACGCCACATTCACTATAATAACTTTAGTATAACAGAGAGGGGTGGGTTCAGTGTCAAACTTCAGCCCCTTGTTGGTATATGTCACAGATGTAAGGCTCTGTTCACATTGGGTTCAGGCAATATGCCCCATAAGTATTCTGGTGTATGTTTATTAGATGACTCTCAAATGGGGTAGAACAGTTTTTGCATAATCCAATTGCGTTGTGGGTGCGGTCACATGTGGCGTTTGTATTACGTATGCAAACGCCTGGGGGCGTGGCTCTGTCATCGAATCGCATGCAGTCAGTTACTGATTGCATATGTGTTTCCATTGAAACATATGCGATCAGTAAGAGCCTCGACCCTGGATGTTTGCATACGTAATACAAACGCCACATGTGACCGCCCCCTCAGCGCAACTGGATTATGCATAAACGGTGTGACCGCACGCTCAAGACACATATGCTTTGCACAAATGACAATATCCCCACCGTCCACACTTCTATTAATACAAATACTTCTCATTTATCCCAGAAACGTGGTGTGAATTAAGTCTAAGTTTAAAAGGCATCTACCACAAGGATGAAGAATTGTATGCAAATGAGCCTTGGGGGCTCCAGACTCCATAGGTGTCCCTGAGCCCCTCAGGCTCATTTGCATACAGTCTTGCATCCTGGTGGTAGATGTCCTTTAAACAACTTTCTCAGATGTACTACGGGAGTGTCCTCACACTGCTGTGCTCTTTGCTCTCTGCATTGAATTTCTCCACACTGCATAAGAGCTGCACTGGATTTCTGGGTAACTACCACATCGGTCAACTCAGCGAGGAGGGACTGTGAACCAGTACAATGCAGAGAGCCAAGAGAACAGCAGTGTGAGGACGCCCCCCTCCCCCCAAATGCACTTGAAAACAGAATATATAAATATAAATCAATTTTTCCCTGTCCTGTTGCTACCACCATCATCTACAAAGTTTGTCATACAGATCCCTGAGGTCAAAGCTGGAGACAGATTCCCTTTAATTCGTCCCTATAGTTTTCATCCGGTAAAATGTTGTGTGATCATCCCCTAAATGTTCTGTCCTATGTCTGAGCCCTGCTGATCAAAACTGCATTGGGCTTGTATACATATTACCCCACATGAATGCTATACTGGACACCAATGTGTAATATTCCATCTCCATGGTTCTCCACGGCTTTTGCGGAACTACAAGTCTCATCATTGTATGGGCACTGGGAAAATTTTACATTTACTTTTTTTTTTTTTTACCAAAAGATAAAATAAATCTATTTATATAACTTCTCTGAAGCAGGATTAATAGTAATGGGGTGTTGGTCTGTAGATACAGATTTTCCTATAATAGGATGAGTGTATACAGAGATAAGTGACTGCTATTCTCATTGCATTAGCCTAGATGGGAAACTAAATAGCTGGAGCATCGGTGTGTTACACACACACTTCTCTTTATGACTATATGTGTGTATACAGCGCCTATGCAGATCTATGTGTGCCCACAGAATCCAAATAAAGACCCTGTGTTGTAGTCTGCCCGTGCTGTATGTGTTACTCCACCCCATGTTCGCTCTTCTACTGTCTGTACCAGGTCACAGGATAGGGAGGGAATATACAGCGGCTAGCAGGAGCACAGCCAGGAATAGGACTTGCTCTAAAACTTGCATCCTCGGCTCATACGCAGGGCTGTGGGGGGCCGTGTGCTTTTCCATTGAAACAATAGCTATAACGCTTCCAAAAAGCATTTGCATATATGAACCGTTAAAGGAAAACTTCCATAAAAATCCATCATGATAAACCAGGGACCGTGACTGTAGTAATCTTCTTATATTTGTTATCCATGGCCTCCTTTCTTGTAACATCAACTTTAAAATTATGCTAATACACCAGAAGGGCTCTGGAGGGTTTTTACCAGTGCCCCTCTGTGTTGTAGCTTCACAGGCTGTTACACTGTCTCCCCATGCTGCTGCACTGCCCCTTCCCTCATCTCCTGCACAGTCTGTGAAGCAGTCTCAATGAGGGGCTCTGGTAACACACCCCCCTCCTCCCCCCAGAATACTTCTTGCTCATTGGTATCTGTTTAAAAGTTGATTTTAGAAGCAAGGAGGCCATAAGAAATATAAGAAGATTATCATTGTCATAGTGTCTGGATCTATGAGTAAGTGTCCCAGGTTTATCATGATGGATTTTGATGGTAGATTTCCTTTAAGGGCGATGCTAACCAAACATGAAGGTTTCAAGATTGCTTGGCTATGTCATGTGTTTGGCAGCCTGGGCAACCCCTGTAAACCTATATCTATGAAAGGGATATTCAGGATTTCATAAATTGATTACCTATGGGATCAATATCAGATAAGCCAAAGTTCAACTCCCTTGTACATTTCCTACAGTGAAGACAGATTGCTGTTGTCTCTACACTCTTCAGACTACTTACCCCTTTAAGGCCATCTTTACATACCCTGAGTATCGCTAAATTTTAACATAACAAAGTCATCTGCTTCACCCACACACCCCTTTATGAAGCCAAATTGAGGTAATTCAATACAAATTGTGGTCCTGTCAAACCATGAGGGTTAAATGTGTTCTGTCCATAGTACATGGAAGGTGCAGCCATATCAGGCTCACGTACATGTGCTCCTGTGTGAGGGCATCAGTAATGTTTCCATATGTAATCTCTGAGGCCACATTCAAAGGAGAAGCTTCTCCGGATCACAGATGTATTTACACCTAAACACAAGCAATCCGGAATGTGCAACATGTGTTTGGTGTTGTTCACTAGTAAAACACGTGTTCTTCATTCCCAATGACAAACATGTAGGTCTAAACGTGTCTGTATCGCTCGTGAATGGGGCCGGAACATTTCCCCCCTTTCTATTATACTATAGTTACCTGTAAGATCTTACAATACCTGCACGACTTTGGTTTGCCGGATATTACAATGTTGGACTAGAGATGTGATGTATCCGGAGAGATCTCCATGGATTTTATTGCCTTCTTATTTCTTTTTGACATGTCCCATATCTGCACACAAGAAATACATAGTAAACATGGAATTTTATAACAATTTATCGCGGCTGGGAAACCATTCAATGACATTGATACTGCTTACGTAAACCACAGGGCAGACCTTCCCCCGTATAGGGGCAGTGCTCTGTGCATCCATAGATATTGTCACTAATTTCTGGTCCGCGGTTTGCAGACTATACGCGGCGACAGAAGCTGGACTTTGTCGCAGTCACTTTAGGGTAAAGGGAATTCAAATCTTGAACTTGTGAGAATTGACTTCATGGGTGTGTTATTTTATCTTTATTATGCATAATGGATATAATTGTGACTTTTGTTGAATGGTTATTAAAAAAAAAAAAAAAGAATAGAGATTGTAAAATATTTGTATCCTGCATTCACTAAAGTAAATATAATGGCTTTTATTGTGCACTTCATCCTGGACTGTGTCGTCTTTCCAACAACATCCACTTTCTATAAGCCGGAAAGGAAAACGTCCTCTATTTTCTATTTCACACCTTGGTTTATATTATTACCTTTATATGTGAGCCGTCAAATCCCATTAACAGCCTTATAAAAGGTCTCTTATTTGAAGGCGAGTGACCCTGCTTAAGTCCTACGGGATCTGATGGAACTATGTGAATAGAACATTGGGGAGAGAATTCTGTGTTCAGAACTTTGGTGCGGTATATACAGTAATAATCTAAGCTTCATATTACTGTGTACAGTAAGTCAGTGGACTCTACGGTTCTTTCTAGACAGATATCAGCCATAAAATCCATGTTAAACAAGCAGCTTTCCCTAATGGCTTTTACACACTGATCAATGTCTGAAATGTGAGGGGTCCTGTGTTGCAGCTCCCATATCAGTAAAGCCTTATGCACACACCCACGTATGGCAGCGTGGGCTAGACACAATACTGATGGAGAGCTCACGCCCATTGACTGCTATAAAGCACAGTCACTGTTTCTCACCAAACCAAAAATGGGTGGCCGCAAATTATAATGCGCAGCCCATACCTCCCTTGATTTTCAGGGTGGCTGCTCAGCTTCCTATGGACATGGGAAGGCTAAGGAGCATTCAACCCTCCCATCTCCACTGGCTGAAACAGGGATGTGTGTGAACTTACCCAAGATTTGGTTTCACATGATTATTTTCAGGCTGTAAAATAGACCAAAGATAATAATCCAACTACTATATAGGGTCCCAGATTCCCAGCATCATAGTCACCCCTGCTGTCCTTTATTACAGTCCTGTAAGTGAAAGCATGATTCCAGCATGGGGATCCTAGGAAATATGCTAATACATTTTCTGAGATGGAACGTGGAAACCACACCTATTTTGATACCTTGTAAGGAGGACCCCTTATCCTAAAGCACGGCTTTCAAGGAAACCTAATGACATGAATTTGGATAAAGCCAAATCAGTATATCTATTCAAGAAGGAACAAATTCCCGAAGTTAGACAGTTTTGTTTCAATGTGGTTGTGTCTCTTCAGTACAGTGTAGGGAACTGGTATGGCTGATTGAGAAGCTTTGATTAAGGTCAGGAAGTAAGAGTTCTCCTCTCGGAGGCTTTCCAATTAAGGCCTCGTGGAGACCTATAGTCACCGACACCCACCTGCTGTATTCTGGGAGAATATGCTAATAAGTTTTCCAGAATGGGAAAAGGAAAACCACACCTTTTTTTCTACCTTGTAAGGCCATCTCCTTACCATTAAGCATGATTTTCAGGAAGCCTAATGACATGATGTGGGATTACCGCAGTATATCCAGTATGGGGCAGTAGTCCCGTGGGGAGGCATCACAGATGTCCAATGATACACGGAACAAGTATCAGCTCAGAAATGTCTTGAATGAACCTGGGTAGAAGAGCGGGTTACTCTGCTTTCTATATTATGTGAAATAAATACTCATTGGTTGGATGGGAAATCATGTTACCCAATGCTTTTTTAGGTGACCCACAGCAGTGCAGAAATAATCATATACAGGTTCATTTTGCACAGAAATATATTTTATTCTGCCCCCCCCCCCCCCCCCCGGCTCTGATATAAAATCACAAATACATTTCCTTCACAGAAGAAAAGATTATTATTGTAAACAGAGTCTCCTGAATTTGCCTTTGGGGCTGTTCCAATAGCAGATAACGTCATGGAAGGGCAGGTCACCTCACGCCTGATGGACTGCGTGTACAAGTTATCAGCTATCCATAGAACGGGAGATGGACTGCTAGGACACCACTCATCTAGAGAATAGGCTCCCATTTTCCTCACTGTAGAGGATACAAGAGTATAGCACTCCGACATCTCCAGTATCACCAATAAAGATGATGGGAGCAGCTTCCTTAACATAGGAAACCTTGTGCCCAGTCCTTGTGCATATCCCTGGTGATCATGAAACTTGGTAATCTGGTCCATCCTCTGTAAGATATATACATACATACACACATTATAGGGATTAGTACCAATAGTATGTCATCTTTGTAGTACAGGTAATATAAATATATCACAACAGGCACTCTGGATTGTTAGTTACACAGGACATGGAGCATGGCATGAAGGGCTGGAGCTGGGGATTGGGTTTAAAGTTCCCTGGACAAAAACAAGAGGTAGAATCCTGAACTTTAAGAACTTTTCAGCACTTTTACTGTACTGTCTTTCTTAGGGGACCTGCACATGGACTTTTCACAAGCTGCAAACAATGCAAAAAAAAAAAAAAAGGACCGTCTCATCGCTGAAATCATGGACAAGATTAAGATCTGTCAGGCATTGAGCTCACACATGGAGCCATAGAAACTACAGCTCTACGTATTTGAACGCGGTAAAACACATGGGGCCAGGTGGTAGCCAACTAAATAACGGCAAGTACATGTACAAAGTGTAGCCTTAGATATAGAATAAATAAGTATAGCACAGAAAGGGAAGAGGTGCACAAAGAACCCCATGTATTCAGCAGACACATTTGTCACTGTTCCAGTTGTGCAGCTGCTAGTGACATGGGGACTACAAGAAGCAGCAGCACCATCCTGTATAGTCTTGATGCAGGTTGGCTGCGCTTTTACCATCTATTTTGATCAGAAATAGTTCATATCACAACGTTCATAACAAAATCCAGAGACCTTTCATGCAATATCCAACACATAAGAGTAGGATGCGAGCCTTGCTGAAATACGCATGAAAGAGACGATATCTTATTCTTCACGACCCAGCAGGACAGGTCTGAGAAAGCTATACTATTCCATATCCATACTATTCATGAAACTATACAATACAGTTGTAGCCACGTTGTAATGGGACAATGCCGCTCAGATCTTATATAAGAATCTGGAAAAGAGGGAACACACAAAGTCGAGACTAAATATGACAGAGTTAAATTAAACACTCCAGCCAAAAGCAACACATGTCAGAGCAGATAGATCCTGGAGACCTTTCATGGTGACTATTCCCCCTTTACCAGAGGTCAGACACCTGCACTGACCAGAAAATAATGAATTGTTGGTTTGGAGTGATCACAAAAAGACTAAGCAATAATAACACTCAACAGCAATGAACCATTCTGTTCTGTAACTCCACAGCACCCGGTCTGTAAGTAAGTATTATTCCTCAGGCCTTACTCAGATGCTGGCGATTGGTTGTTGAAATTTGGAATGTATATTAGTCGTAGTGCCCAGACCAAAGACGGTGATGCTGTGAGTCAATATCACTCCATGAGACCAATGTCCATCATGATTTCAGTATGGCACAGTAGTCCACACGAGGCAGTGATTGTGATGCCGGATATCCTGCGCACTCCACATTGTTCAGAGGAATACGGACACTGTGCAATCTTTATTTCACAGACCAAACTGGATCACCTGAATAAGGCCAGAGACACACGGCTGTGCACTGCCCTGATTTCACAGACCATACATAGTGCAGAGGACTTTTATATGTGGTACAAAGGGTTCCTATCTTCCCCACCAATCTGATATTATTACGGGGGGAGATGTGAACCATTTTATCATATATCACTTTAGGGGTTCCTATTCTTGGCACTGCATGGTCCAGGATTCATGGGCCACCCACAATCATGTGTCTGTGGCATAAGGCATTATTTTGCTAGATGATCAGCTGTGCAAAGTGGAATAATAGTTCTAAAATAATTAAATAAAGACTTGCCAACACATATGTAAACACTACCATAAAAGCGAAGCTGTAGTCTGAAACATCAGAAAATAAGGATTGAAATTTAGCAGCTCTTTATAACCACCCGGAGCATTGTACAGTCCTCACATTTTGGAGTAAGACGATTTGGTAAGACACAGGGGGATTGTAGGCGATGGCCATAGATAGCAGCTTGTTGATTTATATCAAATGCTCCTGTTGTAGTTAATGGTGAACCTCACCAAACATATAAAGGCAGGACGTAGAGACAAGCTGGTTCTGTTCTTAAGACTCCTAGTAACCTCTACGTAACACCTTAGCCTCCTGTATCCATAGGTCTCTGAGCATCCTGTAAGGGTCCTGCCATCTGAGCGGCCAACTGTACACTTTTGTTTGGCGTAACATGGAGAGTGAAATTGGCAGAATGTGGTTGTTCTTGGCCTTTCCATGTTTCATAGTAAAGGATATAAAATACTGGCAGAACAATCCCAATTAAAAGCATAATACACACAGCGTTCCACCACCGTATGCCCCAATCTGCTCCTGGATTGGGCTCTTTTTGCCTCAGGGTGGAGGAGATCAGGTGGCTGCTAGACCCAAAGTCCAATGATTCACTGAACAGCTCTTGGTTCTGAGCCGCAGCTTCAATGTTCTGGTCTATCTCCTGAAAGTAACGAGTTAAATCTCCGTTTTCCGTTGGGGTGACCGATGCTTCATCGCCAGACTCAATGACCACGTCTACAGAATCTGCTGATCGACCTTTATGTGCTTTTGGCTCCCCGTGCCGCTCTGTTAAAATGCTGTGAACCTTGACTGGAATCTTTATGGTCTTTAGGGCATACATGTCTTGCTCTGTCAGAAAGTTATTTATCCTTTTAATATCTGCAACCTACAGGAAAGGAAAGTACATATTAACATGGAAGGTTAAAGTAGCTTGTGTCACACATTACAACGCAAATACAACTAATGACAAAAGAAATCAGTGGAATTCTATAATTTGGCAAATCACTAGAAGTAGAGAAATAAAATAGTAACTCCTACATTTCCCCCTTTCACTTTCTGATCTTTCTCCTTCCACATGTATTAGGCAGGCTGCAGACCAAAGTATTCAGTTCGTGGAAACTGACCCATATGTTTGTCCGATCCTAGGACCTGAACACATTGCACAGGACGGGGGTAATCGCTTCATACACAAATATGATGCAAAGACTCCGTCTTTGTCCCAAACTGTAACAACTATTACAGTTCCCAGGGACACATCTGCCCGCCTCAGGCAGCAGATTGCGGACCCTTTTGGGGGCGGTGGCCCGCCGTTGGCAAGTCCATACTACCTAAAAAAAAAATTAAAAAAATCAAGGCACTGATGTAATAGACAGGCAGGTTGTTGCAGCACAGCATGCCTGTCAGCACCGCTCTGCTGGACACAATTGGTGTGACGTCATCACGCACACAATCCCATGTCTATGCACACAGAGCACGGCTGCCGGTGGAAGAGGACGACAAGCTGTGGGTGAGGAGCCCTGAGGCAAGTACAAGTTTTTTAAAAATTTTTGAGGGTTATAGCTATATATAATATTATTAGGGGGAGGCTGTGTATACCGATACTACTGGGGGGGAGGCTGTGAAATAGTGTGCGGCATGGTGCTATATACTGTCTATGGGGTATATCTATATAGGGGCTGGAATTTAATTACTGTACTGTACATAATTTAATTTAGCAGTATGTATATGGGGGCTGTTATAAAAAATTTTTGGGGAACTGTATATAAATAAAACCGGTATGTATATAAATAAGCAGGGCTGTGGTATATATAATAAATTGTGAGTTCCATAGATACTATAATTTATTCGGGAAACTATATAAATGGATGTTTTACGTGGGGAATAGTGTGTTCAGTAGTGTTGTAAATATAATATATACTGTGTGGAGTTGTGCTAGATGAAGCTGAAGACATTTGACGGGAAAAATCCTAAAGCTTCCTGATGGAGCAGATCATCACCTGCAAGGTACTAGATGTCACTAATGTCTGTGTCATTGACAAACTACCAGTATGTGAGATGGCAGCATGGGGGCAGCATTTTCAATTTTTGCCTAAAGCAGCTAAAAGTCTAGAATCAGCCCTAACAGTTCCAATGCTGCCGTTCGTGCAGCAGAGAGGGAGTCCTTGCATCATATGTGTTCAGTCCATGCCATACAGCTTCATTTCCACACCTTCACATGTTTGTCTGCAAGCGGCCTTAAGGAGTGCCCCCTATTGGTGTGTTTGTGATATAACTAATACATGCAGTGTAAGTTCCTACCTTGCAGCCATACTGCAGAGACAGTTTGTTCAGGTTGTCACTCTCTGTAATGGTGTGTTCCAGCAGAACTATGTCGCTCACTTTCTCCCTTGAAGCTCGCCGTCTCTGAAGCTCTCCCCCCCTTGCTCGCAGCTCCATGATGTCGAGTTCTTCTTCCGAGGAGCTGTCCAGATCTGCTGACCCATTAGTGAATGTGTAAACATGGCTTCCGCGAGATGAATGAACCGTAGTCGGCGGATGAAAGGAGTGAGAAGGTCCCTTTATGAAGTGCATGGTTACTACAGCCCTGGTTAAGCAATGCAAACAATGAATATCAAATTACTGAGGCCAAGTTACATAAGGTAAATTGCAGCACAGTAACACACATGGTAATCGTAATTATAGAAATGTATCACGTAGCTTCAGGCAGTCGAATCTGTAATGACATAGGCTGAAGGTCAAAGCTATTAAAATCTGATGTCTGATCTCGTGGCTGACTAAACCGTGTGCAGATCATAAAAAACTGTGACAGAAGGGAAATCCTAGGCGTGGGGTCACCAGTACTGATAACATTGGAAAGGTTTGCTGGGTGTTGCAGTGTGTACAGGGTGCGAACGCCATGTGTGGCGACAGCGTCCTGCAGGTAAATACATCTGACACTGGACAAACACAGGGCTCATGTACGTCAACAGAGACACAGAGAATATGACAGATGCAGGTTCCACCTCTGGACATGGCACCCATGTCCAAAATAGGGCTCCTCTATTCCAAACAAGTAGTGGAGTTATAACAGAGATGTGAATGGGACCAGATTCTATCTAAGCAGAGGAGATCACGTTAAATCTCAGGGAAATTAATCTCCAGCTACGATATAAGACCAACCTGCAAACTTTCAGAACTAGAACGTCACTGCAGCCTACAATGAGGTTGGCCATCAGTTCAATGACCAGCAAAACCCATCAGTCTCCACCAGAAGTCAGCCAGATATTCCTGCTGTAACATCCGCCTTCTAATGCCAACTACAGGTGCCACACAAGTGAGATCCAAGACTAAACTTCATGCCCTGAGGCAAGTGTCAGGCGATGAGTGTAGCCATATACGAGAACATATTACAGTACTGGGCTTTCTCCTGCAGCGCATTGATGTTGACTTCGTACTTGCAGGACTGTTGACATTTCCTTCCAAGAAAAGACTGTGTACACAACTTTTCAGAGACAGCTCACAGACCCGGCCTTGTATAACAGCTGTGAACATGGAGCTGTGCCTCGCTGTTACGTAGTCTGCGATTAATAAGTGCTGGCAGAGGTCCATGAGCCAGAGCAAAGGAAACCACAATTAGAGCAGTGAATTCAAAGGTTCACATAATACACATCAAACTGAGTCCAGATGAAGAGACTAATTCTCAGAGAGAATGGGACGTCACCAGATCTGGAGAGAAGAATAGGTTGTAAGCTCTTGTGGTCAGGGTCCTCATCCCTATCCTTTCACCTGACCAAAATATCACTCTGTAATGACTCATATAGTTTGCATATATACCCCATGATCAATACTGCACTGGGGAATATATGAATATTTATCAATAAAGATTTTATTATTATTATAATGAATATTCCTCTGGTCTATAAAAACTGTGAACATATTAATAGGTTAGGTGAGATTAGAGGAGATTTAGTCCCTGCCCTGTGTCACCCGGCTCCCGATTTCTAGGGAGAGGGGACACGTTTACCATGGAAACATGAGGCAATACTTCTAATTAACGTGTTTAACTATGGAAAAAAACCATATGGAGTAACATGTGGCATGATCCGGTCTCTTTTTAAAGAGCACCTAATCTCTGCTCTAGCGGTCTCCTGGCTCGATGTCCCCCTGGCCAATGGCAGCCATGGTTAAAAGGCAAGAGCATTAATTTGCCAGATTGGCTGCAGGGTCGGCAATATGTCTGGGTCGCGAGAGATGCACCAGAACTTACTGGTTCCGCTCATCACAACTCTTCATCTAAGGGCTCATTTACACGGCCGTCTATCTTTTCCTAAGTGTGCAGCCATGCGCCGCTATTTCCTGTGGAGGGAGGAGGGGTCACGCATACCGCGTGTGAATGAAGCCTAAAGTGCAGCATCTGATACTTACAGGAAATACTGTTTGTAGGAATCATTCCTGATGAACCGTCAGCCCGGTAAGTATATCCATCAGCTCTAGGAGAAAAAAAGAAACAAATTCTTAATAAAAATACATCTGTGGTAGCTACATTGCTGTGATCTATAGATATAGAGGATTTCGGTCTGCTGAGGGAGGGGTTTGTGTAACCACTTTATTTGGGCAAAATCCACTGTAAAAAGGAAAGCCCTTTCTCATGCTTTCATTGCCCCAGGATGGGGGGGCTGCACCTATCTGAAGAAGAACGCTCCCTGGATTCCCATCCCCAAAGCAAAGCAATAAGCAGTCACATTCCCTTTAATTTTGGTGGTAAGAGGTGGGTCCGGGGAACCCCTTTGTTGCGACAGTTGCAGGCTCCAAAGGTGTTATCTATAGGTCCATTTATGAATATCCAGTGTATATAAAATAGATTCCCAAGATAGAATGGATTTAAAAGGGAATTCCTAACTGAAAAGTTTGGTAAAAGTTTAAAAGTTTTTAACAAAGTGTGTTTTAAAGCAAAAGCAATGTATAACCTATGCAAGATAGCACAGTGGTGATTTTACACTTAAAGGGGCTGTCCCAACTATTTAAGTTACCCTTTATCCACACAAAAGGGGATAGCAAGCTGATCGGCGAGGGTCCAACTGCTGAAACCACCACTGATCATAAGGACAATGGGGGGTCCCATTCTCACTAATGGGTGTTGAGGATAGAAAAGGTGCCCTATCAATCTACTCAATTGTATGGTGGTGCCAGATAAGGGTTAACTTGAAATGTACAACCCTTTTAAGTATAGTAACATGCCAGTAAAGTTTCGGCCAGTTTTACAGCATTCTAGAGCTCATACTGCTTGTTCTGAAAGGAAACCAAAATATGATAACCCTGTACACAAGGCACACAGGTGCAGTGCAGGGCTATGCCACCAGGGTGCGACAGATAGGAGGTCACATTGTATTCTCAGGGACACAATGGGACACCCTTACACTATTCCGTGCCTGGCACTGGAGCTCAGCTTCATCCCCCTCCCCTCCTTTAATGGAGACCTCTATTAGCCTCTGTTCACATGTCAACAGGATTTTGAGCAGTAAGCAGTGATCCCCTCACTGATCCCCTGGTCCTGTCCTGACACCTTGGCTGATCTGGCATCTCCCTTCACTGGCTGACTATGAGGCCAGTGAATTGCTGAGCTCCTCTGATGTGCACAAGGAGTCAAGGAAGTAGAGGCATTTTTTTTTCATTAAATAAATTCTATAATTCTTTTTCGATGTGATCTAATACCACACTGAATATGGAAGTTCATCAAATGCAATGAAAATTCTAAACTGCAACATGTGTCAGATCTTACAGGTGTGAACGGACCCCTATGATATGTTGTGTAACACTGTGAGATCCGCCATTAAAGGGTTAATCTGCACATTTCCATCCAAAATCCACAACAGGAATGAGCATTTACATTCTTCATGTCATAGGCTTATAATCCTGGGAGATAACCGTGTAATGACCCAGGCTGGCCGCTAGGACAGAGAGGAACTACAAGTCTCAGCAAAGCATTTACCCTCCAGACAAGGGGGAGGGGCATAGGAGGAACTACAAATCCCATAATAACTTTGCCCCCCCCGGGGGTCTGTGTATTAGTCAGTCCTGGCACAGCAGACACTGGTATCACTACCCGGCAGCCATTTGCTAGTTACATAAACGATACATTAGCAGTAATCTACCTACGTCACGTTCTCCTCTCACGGGCCTGAATCCCCGGGCTGTGCCGTCCCCCGTTGCCGCCTTCCTCCTCCCCTTTCCCGGGCTGAGCGCTCAGCCTGATCACAGCCACCTGGATCTGCGGTACACAGAAAGACGGAGCCTGGGCATCCTTGACCAATCACATCCAGGGATGGACGAGAAGAACCCAATCACAGCTCACGTAAACCTGTGGCTGACCAATGATAACGCAGAATAAATTTCTCGAGCCAATGGGAAAGAGCGGAAGTGCTGAGGTAACACAGGGCAGGCTAGAAGCCGGGGTTTGACGTGTCTGTAGATGAACTGTAGTCACTGGGCTGGGACCTTTGATCTGTGAGGCGTCAGCCATGTTATATGCTAGTCAGGATGCTTAGACGTGGTGGGGAAAAGTCCAGTTTTACAACCCTCCGTCTATTTCCAACATTGGGTGGCTGATAACAGGGAACAGTAGATTGTACTTAGAAGGACAGAGAAGGTAGATGGATACTGCAGTAATACCTCATACAACACAATACAATACAATGCGCTTTATAGAATTTTCCTGTCAGAAAGTAAAACATTATTTCCAGTAACTGTACTGATGTAGTGCGGGTATATCTTTGGCTGATGCTATATATACCGTACACACAGGGGATATCAAAAATTAGAGCACAATGTATGAGCACTTGATTTTGAGCCCTGATCTCAATTGACCAACACTTGATGGATTTTTTTAAGGGGTGGAACATGCGACTAGAACAGAGTTTTATAAAATTACCAGTAAATCAACATAAAACCTTTGTTTTGCAAAAAACATGGGTTTAGATCAGGGCTCTCGGTTGGTAATTGTATTGTGTCAATGTTACCTTTTTTTGTGTGGCACTGGGCATTGTACTGCATCAAAATTGCTGGCTGATGGAGTGAAGAACGTAAGGCAGGAACCACGTGTTCTGATACACACTTGGATGCCCTCTGCCATATAGATGTATGAGAGGTACTACTCCTGCTGCAGAAAACATTACCCAAACCCTGACACTTCCTGCACCACCTTTCACTCCTCCTTTACTCACTTTGGGTTAAGTCTTTCCCCTGTATGTTGGCGAACATAATGGGGCACATATACTTACCCGGTCCCTGCACGATCCCCGATCCGGACGGTCCGACGAGGATGAACTCTGCCGCGATTCGTGAAGATCGTGCGCCCGATATCCTGTATGTGTTACTCCCCCGATCAGGTCCGCCGGAGTTCAACTTCTTCTTCAGTGCATGTAAGTGCTTGGCTTGTGACATAGATGTAAATGTTAAATCCCGCACGTAGCTCGAATCCATCGGATCGCCCACCCCTCGATTTGTGTCGTGTAAAAGCCGGCGCAAACGACACAATCCCTGCTGCGATCCCCGAATACACGGGAAACCTGACGGAAATGCGGCCACGGGACCCTTAGCAAATAAGCCCCAATGTTTCCGATAAGATAAATAAATGAAACCTGCTTTCATCATGAGCTATGAACCACTTCTCCTCTGTCCACACAACATGCTCCTCAGCCTCAGCCATGCTCCTAGCCTTTTGATTCTTTCTGCTAATGAGAGGTTTGGTCACTGCTGAATGGGCTTTCAGTGCAAATGCTCTTAAACATTGTGACGCTCTATGATGAGACAGATCCTAACCCTGTTCAGTGCAGAACTACTGAGCAATTCCAGCTACAGTGTAGAAACAATTACCCATGGAGATTCTCTGCATTATCCTGTCCTCTCTTTCATTTGCCTTTCGTGGGGGACTTGAATGAGTTTGTGATGTTGTAAAGATGCAATATTCTAGAAATTACAGCCTAGGAAAGACTGACTTCTCTTCTTATGGTTGATAGGGTCAATACCAAACCTCCCAAAAAAAAACATAGTAACCACTACAGACCTACATACAGAAAATTCTAAATACAAATCCCAACCAGAATATTGCCTTTACCCCTAAATAAATAAGTCATCTAGTGCTCCTAAATCAATACTTCTTGTACAAAATATTAATAAATGGCCCACACATCTCTTCTGCTTCTTTTTTTTGTTCCCAATGCAGACATCTTATTTGATTAGTATGATTACTATGATTAGTAGTTGATTAGTGGGGGTGATAACCGGCTGAAGCACCACTACACTACTATAGGAGCAGGAAGCAGAAAGCTTTTTTTGGACAACTATGGTTGTAGTGCAGCCAGATGCTTTACTAGAAGGTGCTCCTTGGTTAGTTTTGGAACCACCGTCATACCTCCACCAATCATCTACTATCAATGGGTCATTAGCGGTAGAGGAGTCCAGACAATAACTATAATTGCAATCTACCAACAATTTGGACCATACAAAGCTGCAGACAGTGTTAGGTATTGGCCCTGGAGATCTATGTAACCATACCTTTGTGTGTTGCTAGTAGTATCAGGATTGTGAAAAATTAATTTATATTCCAGGATTGTAGTTAGACTTGGAACACTACTGTGTTCTTAGAGCACTGCCTTGAAAAGACTCCAACACTTCAGCCCTGCTTTAATATCCAGTTGCCTGATATTTCTCCTCCTAAGGGGTTGTGTAGCAGTTTAGTGAAAAGATCTCACTCAACAGTTCTACGGTCCAGCTACAATTCTGGAATATGAGCAGTCCTGCTGTTACTAACACACACAAAGGTATGGTTAAATAGATCTTCAGACACATTACCTAACATTGTTTGCAACTTTGTATGGTCAAAACTTCTTGAAGATTCCCTTTAATATTTGTAAGGTTTTCTTAATTTTAGATCGCATAGAAAAGTATCTCCACAATCCAGATTATTTTATTTTGGGAAAATTGCCATTTTTAAAACTGAGATTCGTTTACTATAGTATTCAATTCATGTTCTTTTTAAAGCCCACTTATAAAGCAGATGTCACTTTTTTATACATCACTATAGCCTCATTGCCTCATGTGATGGTACTAAGAAGACAAAATGGGTGAACGGATAGGATGTAACATTTGCTTCCGGAAGCCTGGCAAGGAAAACTCTCGATTTGTCATAACAAACTGTGGTCATGTCATGTGTGAACGCTGCCTGCGGAAAGGTACAAAAATTATGTAAAAAATGTATAAACTGGAACAAACAAAAACCTCTATTTTCTGCAGCACATATTTTAGGTCTTCTAACTTTTCATTTCATATACCTAGTGACATATACCATAGTGACAAACTTAGATGGGACTAACCACTATTCTGACATGATAGTTTTATGTTGTGGATCAAAAATCTGCAGCAGAAAGGTGATTGTCATCATTATTATACACTACAATACTACTGTATTACATTCAGAAATATGAGGCACCCGTGATCCCTCCTGGGGGTGGACAGAGGTGTGTCTGCACCTAATCTAATCAGAAAAGCCCTGATGCTGCTTGCCTTTGTCTGGGAACCCATTTAACATCAAGAGCAGAGGAAGATCTTAATGTGTGGACTATCAGGTTCCATTAGGCCCACGCATAAGGTAACTAACTTACTGAACTGCTTATATTTGTAGTGCTAACTTTGCATTTTGTACTCTGTTTAACTGTATATATATCTATTTTGTCTAGTGTGCCCTTAAGGCAATTAAATATAAAATTTAACCTGCTTTGCTCTTTTATCTCGATCCACAAACCCAATCAGCCGTGTTTTTCAGTCATATACATGCTATCGGGTTGGTTCCTAATTGATATAACCCCGCTACGGACCAGGTTTATATTAAAGGAAAACTGGTGGCAGCTTCATTGGCTTGATAAGATTCTGTTTCACTGAGGCTAGTGAAAGGGGTCTTATAGCCATTCAGGGTTGTGATTTATTGTTGTGCCATATCCGGAGGTTGTGTGGACAAGTTTAAATCACTTCCTAGGTGACCTTGCATTCTCGTCAGGGATCTGAAACGTCACTGTTTCCTTCACAGGGGCGTTCCCAGAGCCCCTACATGCTGCAGCATCAAAGGATGTTACAATATGTAGAACATGTCTCACCCAAACACCCTGTCTTTCATCCTCCCTCTGCCTGTGTAATCTAGCAGCAGCAGGAAGTACAGGGTGAGGGGAGACCTGCTCTACTCATTGTAACCACCTGCAAAGCTACAGCACTGAGGGGATCTGGAAACACCTTCCAGAGCCCTTCAGGGTCATTAAAATAATTATAAAGGTTAATTCTAGAAGGAAGGATGGATATTATACACTCACCGGCCACTTTATTAGGTACACCTGTCCAACTGCTCGTTAACACTTAATTTCTAATCAGCCAATCACATGGCGGCAACTCAGTGCATTTAGGCATGTAGACATGGTCAAGACAATCTCCTGCAGTTCAAACCGAGCATCAGTATGGGGAAGAAAGGTGATTTGAGTGCCTTTGAACGTGGCATGGTTGTTGGTGCCAGAAGGGCTGGTCTGAGTATTTCAGAAACTGCTGATCTACTGGGATTTTCACGCACAACCATCTCTAGGGTTTACAGAGAATGGTCCCAAAAAGAAAAAACATCCAGTGAGCGGCAGTTCTGTGGGCGGAAATGCCTTGTTGATGCCAGAGGTCAGAGGAGAATGGGCAGACTGGTTCGAGCTGATAGAAAGGCAACAGTGACTCAAATCGCCACCCATTACAACCAAGGTAGGCAGAAAAGCATCTCTGAACGCACAGTACGTCGAACTTTGAGGCAGATGGGCTACAGCAGCAGAAGACCACACCGGGTGCCACTCCTTTCAGCTAAGAACAGGAAACTGAGGCTACAATTTGCACAAGCTCATCGAAATTGGACAGTAGAAGATTGGAAAAACGTTGCCTGGTCTGATGAGTCTCGATTTCTTCTGCGACATTCGGATGGTAGGGTCAGAATTTGGCGTCAACAACATGAAGCATGTGCCTCATGGTGTGCTCAGTCACTGGAGCAGAGGGGGCTGATGTAGCAGAGCTGTGACTGAGGGGGGTGCTCACTGTGTTGCTGCATGCTGTTGAGGGGTTGCTTGTGGGGGTCTGAGTGTTCTCAGGGGCTCCTAAGTAGGGCATAGTGGGGCTAAAACGGAAGGCTGCGCTTATGTCATTTGCAGAGTGCAGCCTGCGGGCCGCATGTGGGGGAAGTGTCTGCGCCATCTTGGCTTTACGCCGGGAACAGGGAGGTCAGCCTTACCGGCCCGGCGCCCTTCTTTCTCGGCTTCCCCATACTTCTATTAACCTCCAGTGTGTCTGGGGGACGTTGCGGTGCGGTTCCTCCGCTTTTTTGTCAGGAATCCCGACTTCTGTGAGCCGCTTTGGTGTGGGAGTCTGCGGAGCTCTCCTAATGTGCGTCCGCTCAGTAGCGCATCAGACCACGCCCCCCCCATATATCAATAAGTTCAGTCTTTTGAAAGACTGATCTTAAGATAGAGAGAAGACATAATGTTAGAGACAGTAGAGAGACAGTCACTAGTGTTCTGGAGTAAGGCCGGGGTGATGTTAGAGACAGTAGAGAGACAGTCACTAGTGTCTAGGGTAAGGCCGGTTTGATGTTAGAGACAGTAGAGAGATAGTCACTAGTGTTCTGGAGTAAGGCAGGGGTGATGTTAGAGACAGTAGAGAGACAGTCACTAGTGTTCTGGAGTTAGGCCGGGGTGATGTTAAGTGCAGAAGTATATAGCTGGGGGTCATCAGCATAAAGATGATACTGGAAACAAAATCTGCTGATGGTTGGTCCAATGGGGGCAGTATAGAGGGAGAAGAGAAGAGGACCTAGGACTGAGCCCTGAGGACCCCGACACTGAGAGGAGAGGACCTAGGACTGATCCCTGAGGACCCCGACACTGAGAGGAGAGGACCTAGGACTGAGCCCTGAGGACCCCGACACTGAGAGGAGAGGACCTAGGACTGATCCCTGAAGACCCCGACAC